>CM057449.1:275262500-275527500 GCA_016271365.2 Neoceratodus forsteri
ACCAGCTGCAGTTTAAACTTGACGCCTTTTGCTCCAGTTGGTGCTGCCCTACTCTGCTCTTTATTTGCAGCAACGGTCACTGATTCCTAGCTTGCAGCTATGGTCGCCCTTCCAGTCCATGGGTTATGGCTGCTAAAACAAACAAAACTGTCTCCTGTGTGGCATGGCATGGCTGCCTGTAGTCTTCCCCATGGCAACAGTCGCAGATGCTTCCTCTCCTTCAGCTCCCGGACAACAAGCTGGAAGAACTGTGGCTGGCTCTGCTATTTAAAGCCCCAGCTGCAGTATACATTTGGCACCTTTTGCTCTGATTGGTGCTGCCCTTCTCCACTCTTTAATTGTGGCAACAGCCACCAATTCCCAGCTTGCAGGTATGGCTGCCCACCTTCCAGTCTGTGGCTATGACTGCCAAAACAAACAAAACTGTCTCCTGTGCAGCACAGCACTGCCACCTATAGTCCTCCCCATGGGAATGGCCACCGATGCTCCCTCTCCTCCAGCTCCTGGACAACAAGCAGAAACACCGCAGCAGTCAGGTAAACACATTTTTTTTTTAGTTTGAAGTACTTAACCTAAGAAAAAAAAAAGAAATATTGTATCAGACTTGATAAGGGTTACATTACATACAAGTGAAGCCTTTCTATATCTCCGTGACGGTAACCCATGAGGTGGGCGCATGAGGAAGGGCGCCATCCATGACGGTGACACCTTCCCGGTGCAATCCCTTATGGCGATGAGAGGGTAGAGTGACCGGATGAGGGGTCGAGCGAAACTGGGTGACAGGATGTTGCTATGTGTATGGGCGCATGGGAGCGAGGGCACGGGAGCGTGGGATGGGGGGGTGAGGGGCTGTAGGGGTGGTGCTATGTGGATGGTCAAGCTGGCCATATTGGGGGTTGGAAGTAGTGGCTGGGGTGGGTGAGGTACCGGTTCGGTCTAAGCGCCGGTGTGATTTTATTGTGCCTGACCCAAACCTTTATTTTTAATGCTTTCACCCCCGACATGCACTCACCTGGAGTTGAGAATCCTTAAATAGGGGTGTGTGGGTGGAAACCCCTGCGGGGCAAGGCCGCCCCCTCAGAAAGCATTAAAAACTCTCCTGGTCCGTTGTCCTGTGCACTGGGGTTGTCAGAGTGATGAAAATCTTTTTTCGGCACTCTGACTGTGCGATAATGGAGTTTGCCTTAGGGGTTCGTTGTTATCACATAGACCCCTCTGTGACAGTTGGTAGCCCTTAGCTTGCAATCTCTGTGTGCAAGCAGGAATATTATCCGACAAATAAAAAAATAAATCATACCAGACTTGCATCACATGTTGTTTGCATTTGAAGCTCTCTGGCAGTAGAGTAGCCATACAGTAGTTTGTAATCCAACCATTTGTTACCTGCTTTTGGCTTGCACTCAGTCTTGCTAATATGTAACCCAGTGTGAACAAGCACACCAGGGGCTTTCTTGGATGGGAGCTGATTTATTTGTTCAGCAGCTGTTGATTTAATTAAATGTATTAAACCATATCAAGATGGAAGGGAGGGTGTCTGTGAAATAATCTGTCAGCATCAGTAAGAACAAGATAAAGACAGACATTCAGAAGAAAAAAAAATTGTACACAAACTTACATTCTTTTTCCACTGCAGATGGTGAATCTGGCCCTTTTCCTATTGTATTTTCATCATCCTCTGAATCCTCATTGCCAGAGATCCCATCCTGTTTGTCTGCCGCTGCAGATAATGTCTAATGAAACACATGCCGATCAAAACACAGGTCAATCAAAAGGTTAATGAACCAGCACAGGGTACTAAATGAGGTAAAGACCAAGGCAGAAAGGTCAGTAGGGAGTAGGACTGGGGTAAATGGAGAAAGCAAAGTCAGTAGGGCAGGGAGGGCTACAAGAGGTAAAGCCATCAAAAAATGGAGAGTAATGAGTACCAATGCCCGTAGTCTGGGTAACAAGCTTCCTGAACTAGTGGCCTTGATGGAAAAGGAAATTCTGGATATTGTGGCAGTCACAGAAACATGGTACACACAGAACCATGACTGGGATGTAAACATACCAGGGTACACTATCTACCAGAGGGACAGGAAGGGTAAAAGAGGAGGAGGAGGAGTAGCTCTCTACATAAATGAAAGAATGAAAGCAACAGAACAAAAGGGTAAACAGTGAGGAGAGGAAGCACTGTGGGTCAACTTGGAGACAGGCAATGGCACCACAATCCGCACAGGGGTTGTATACACACCCCCAACTCAGAGGGAGGAAATGGACAAGGAAATGATAGAAGGTATCCTTAGAATGGCAGAAAAAGGGGAGATATTGTTGATGGGGGCTCTGAATATGCCAGATGTTAACTGGAGTGCATTTGCTGCAGCCACATCAAAGAGCGGGGTCATTCTGGATGCACTACAGGGGGCATGCCTAAGACAATTAATATTGGAACCTACTCAAGAGGGAGCAATCTTAGACTTGGTACTCTCAAATGGAGATGGAAAGAGGATCACAGATTTAGAAGTGGGTAGCCATCTGGGAACTAGTGACCATCGAACAGTATGGTTCACGATAAACACAGCAGTAGAGTCAAGCCATACAAAGGCGAAGGTCATGGACTTTAGGAGGGCTGACTTTGTCAAAATGGGTGAGTGCCTAAGGAATGCACTAGCAAATGAGCAGGAAGGAGGGGTGGAAGAACAATGGGGAATAATCAAAACTGCTATCACTGAGGCAACAAGCCTTTGTGTGAAGCAAATAAACAAAACAAAACGATGTAAAAAACCACTATGGTTCTCAAAGGAGGTGGCAGGGAAGGTTAGAGAGAAAAAGACAGCATTCAGGAAGTACAAGGAATCACAGGAGGAGCAGGACAGAGAACTGTATCAGTTAAAGCAAAAGGAAGCAGGAAGGCAGTCAGAACAGCAAAGGCCCAAACCAAGGAAAGATAGCCAACTCAGTTAAGAAGGGGATAAAATCTTTTTAAGTACATCAAGGAGTGAAGGAAGATGAAAGGGAGGTATAGTGAGGCTTAATAAAGGGGAGGGAGGTGGGCATAGGGTGACTGTGAAAAGGCAGAGATACTAACAAATACTTTTGCTCAGTATTCACAAATGAAGAGGGGGATGTACGTACTCACAAATGTAGAGGGGGAGGTACCTAAACCAAACAGTAGAAACACTCTGGATAGGGGGGTTCATACCAGCCCATTCATAGAAGAAAGAGTTCTGAAAGAACTCTTAAAACTGAAGGTGGACAAAGCAATGGGGCATGATAGAATTCATCACAGAATTCTAAAAGAACTAAGGGTAGAACTAGTGACACCACTGACTGCCCTCTTTAACAAATCATGGGAGGATGTGGTGGCACATGAGGACAGAAGGAGGGCAGATGTTATTCCACTTCACAAAAGTGGGAGCAGGGCAGAGGCAGGAAACTACAGACCTGTTAGTTTGACCTCAATGATAGAGAAAATTATGGAATCACTTCTGAAGGAAACAATTGTTGAGTACCTAGAGGCCAGAGGGGCACAGGACCCAAGGCAGCATGGATTCACAGTGGGAAGGTCATGTCAGACGAATCTAATAGATTTCTTTGACTGGGTGAGCAAAGTAGGAGATCAGAGAGGGGCTGTGGACATGGCCTACCTTGACTTTAGCAAGGCATTTGACACAGTCCCGCACAAAATATTAATATACTGGAGACCCAATCTCCACAAAGACATAGACAGGATGGAGGCAGTCCAGAGGAGGGCAACCAAAACGGTGCAGGGTCTGCACCAGAAGACATATCAGAGACTTAGGATCTAATGTATAGCCTCGAGGAGAGGAGGGAGGGGGGACATGATAGAAACTTTCAAATACCTCAAGGAATCAACAAAGTCCAAGAGGGAAGCATCTTTCAGAAAAAGAGGTGTGCAAGAACAAGGGGGCACAATTTGAAGCTAGAGGGGACTGGCTCAGAGGTAATGTGAGGAAGTATTTTTTCATGGAGAGGGTTGTGTATGCATGGAGCAGCCTTCCTGAAGAGGTTGTGGAGTCAAAAACAGTGGTGGAATTCAAGAATGCATGGGACAGACATAAGGCAATTCTAGGGGGTGGAGATTGGAAGAAGCAGTCTGTTGGTTAGCTAGGATCTGCAGCTTATCCATTATGTAGAAAATGGATAGACTGGGTGGGCCAAGTGGTCCTTATCTGCCATCAAATTCTATGTTTCTATGTTTATACAAGTTAACCAGCCTTGGAGGGGGTCCAAAGATGGTAGCCTGGGTAGAAAATTGGCTGGAGAACAGGACATAAAGGGTAATAGTAAACGGAGTCCACTCTGAAGAAAGGGGGTTACTAGTGGGGTACCGCAGGGTTCAGTACTAGGACCGGTCCTCTTCAATGTCCTTATAAGTGACATTGCAGAGGGACTGGAAGGAAAAGTATGTCTCTTTGCAGATGACACAAAGATCTGCAACAGGGTTGATACACAAGGTGGGGTGGAAAGGATGAGAAGGACTTAGCAAGGTTGGAGGAATGGTCAAATGTATGGCAGCTTAGATTCAATGCTGAGAAGTGCAAGTAATGCACCTGGGAAACAAAACCCAGGGAAGAGTACACAAATGGGGGTGAGATACTAACAGCAACAAAAATGGAAAGGACCTGGGGGTAGTCATATCAGATGACCTAAAGGTGGGCAAGCAATGTGAGAGGGCAGTAAGGAGGCTGGGGATACTGGGATGCATGGGAGGCATCACCAGTAGAAAACAGAAAGTTGTTATCCCTCTGTACAGACAGCTGGTGAGACCCCATCTGGAGTACTGTGTGCAGTTCTGGAGACCCAATCTCCCACAAGGACATAGGCAGGATGGAGGCAGTCAGAGGAGGCAACTAAAATGGTGCAGGGTTTACACCAGAGAGACATGTGAAGAGAGACTTAAGGAGCTTTATATGCATGACCTTGAGGAAAGGAGGAGGGGACATGATAGAAACTTTCAAGTACTTCAAGGGAATCAACAAAGTCCAAGAGGGTAGCATAGAAACAGAAACATAAATAGAGGGGGCACAATAGGTGAGTGAGGAAGTATTTTTCACAAAGAGGGTTGTGGATGCATGGAACAGCCTTCCTGAGGAGGTTATGGAGTCAAAACAGGGGAAATTCAAGAATGCATGGGACAGACAAGGCAGTTCTAGGGGGTGTGAGTAGGAGAAAGTAGGCTGTTGGTTAACTAGGATCTGCAGCTTATCCATTAGGCAGAGAAATGGGCAGACTAGGTGGGCCAAGCGGTCCTTATCTGCCATCAAATTCTATGTTTCTATGTTTCAGCAGTTAGGAAAAGTAGGTTTGATAAATGTATAGTTAATAAAACAACAAATGCAGCTGCAGGCACTACAACTGAATATGAAAGAATAAGCACACATGCATACAATGTACCTCTTTCTCAGGATTCTTTTTGTCATTCCTCTGCCAGTTCATCAGAGCATGTGGATAGAAATAGCAGTCTGTGTATTACTGCAAAGAGGCAGAGCATGACGAGGACACTGATGTGGAATCAGACAAAGAACTGTTACATACTTACTGTAACTGTAGTTCTCCCAAGAGAATCTCTTTCATCAGGCCACATCTTTGGAACCTATAGCCACCAGGCACAAGGACCACATAGCAACTTTTTTGAGCAGTCAACCAGGGGCCGCTGTTGATGATGTCAGATGTCATCATATACATAAAAGTGGGCAGCCCCTCCTTTCCTCAGTTCCCCTCCAGAGATCTACTCGGAGGATCTCCCTCAAGGAACCAGAAGAGATCCAAACACTCTAGACAGCATGCAAGACAGAGGGCTGGAAAATGAAAGAATGGAGATAACAACACAGAATTCCAGTGTTGCAGACCTAAAAAGGGGGAAGGAGGGTGGGACGGCATGGCCTGATGAAAGAGATTCTCTCGAAGATCTACTGTTAAGGTAAGTACGTAACTGGTCTATCTTCCTTGAAGATATCTCTTTCATCAGGCCACACCATTGGAACGATTAATGCTGCATTAAAAAAAACAGTCTGGGTGGCTGGAGCCTACAGGCTTATGACAATAGGCCTTGTAGTACTGTTAGCCTGAGCCAGCTCATCTGTGAGAGACAATATCCAGACTGTAGTGCTTGAGTGAAAGTGTGGACAGTACTTCAAGTGGCAGCTGAACAAACTTCTGCAGCAGACATTCTGAAAACAAGCTACAGATGTGGCCATGCCTCCTGTGGACTGACCACATACTGTACCACTGCAGGAAGTTCCTTACCATACTTCCAGTAACAAAAAGTAATACAATTTGCTTGTCATTTGGACAAGCACTGTTTAGAAACAGGGGCACCCTCTTTTCCAATGGTGAAAATATTGTTATCCATTTGTATTATTGTGCTCATTGTAAATATTTTATATGCACTTTAGTACTTGGCCAGGTCTTAACCAGGTCCATCTTGAAAATGAGCTTGCTCAACGATGTTCGCCTAGATAAATAAAGATTTTGATTGATTGATTGATTGAAAAAACCAAAAAGCTGTGAAGACTTCCAGCAGTCCTTCATATGGTGTATATAGTACCTGAATATTTTATGTACATCTAGAGTATGGACCAATGCTTCCCCTGAATTGGCATGCTCTAGGTAGCAGACTGGAAGGTGGATGGTTTGATTTAAAAGTAAACTCTGACACCACCTTTGGAAGAAACTTAGGATGAGTGTGCAAACACACCCTGTCTTTGTGAAAAATCAAGTAAGTAGGCTCACACATTAGAGCCTGTAGCTCTGAAATAACTCGAGCAGAAGTGATATTGCAACTACAAAACAACGCTTTCCAAGAGAGAAAATGTAAGCCACGTGTCACAACTGGCTCATACAGAGCCAAAGTGAGCATCTCCAAAACAAAATTCAGGTCCCAAGCTAGGACTAGATTGCAAATAGGAGGCTTCAGATGTAGAATGCCCCTCAGGAACATACGTGCTACCTCCAGCTGAACCATTGTATGACCATCTATAGGCATATGGAATGCTGGCATGGCAGCCAGGTGCATGTTGAGTGAAGAATACTGCAGGTCCTGAATCCGTTAAGGACAGCAGATACTCTAGAACCTGATTAACTGGACTAGTGAATGAATCCAGGTGATGGGTAGCAGCCATAATGCAAACTGCTTCCACTTCATGAAGTAAGTGGCTCTAGTGGAATATTTTCAAACAGTCACCAGAACCTGCCATTTAAATGAGCTATGGCTATGTCATTAGGACCCATGTGTGCAGATGAAGAAACTTCAGGCCTGAATGGACCATGGTTTCCTGTTGTGACAGAAGACCCTTGCACATGGGCAGAGGGAGTATAGGTTCCACTGCCAGCTGCTGCAGCAGAGGAAACCAGATGTGCTGAGGCCATAGGAGAGCAATGAGTATCAGAGTTGCCCCTCCATTTGCAACCTGAGTAGCACTCTCTGAATTAGAAGGAACAGAGGGCAACCTCCTTTCTAAGAGAGGGACAATGAGTCTCGCCAGAAAACTCTAGACCCTGGAGCAAGCAAGCAGAAAAGTGGTTGTTTCACATTGTGTGGGGTTGCAAAAAAGTCCAACTCTGGATGACCCCATTTTGCGAAGAGGTTGTCTACTATCACTGTGTTCCTTTGTTGTAGCGGCACAGGTTATATGGCCCTCTTCTACAGCAAAGTCTGCTCTTCCTCCAGAAACATGGGCAGATGCCCTGGGGAATATGTTGTCACAGGTGGAGGACGATCTGAAGGGTTGTCCAGAAGTTCCAGAGCATGCCCCATTTCTATGATCTCCAGGACCTATGCATCTGTGGTCACCTCCCTCCATAGGTCCAGATGAAGGGGGAGGTCGCCCCCCCTACAACCACCCACTAATGGTGGTTGGGGGGTGTATAAGGAGTCAGGTGGAGCCAGTGTGGGTGGCTCCACTGGCTCCCCCACTTCTAGGTGATTTTGAATGGACACCTAGGGTAGTGGTGGGGACTGGCAAGGCCCTTGTTCCTTTGCCCCTACCCTGCTGTCTGGGGGTTGGACATTGTCCCCTAATCCCAGCTGAACAAAAGGAACCCCTACTCCTATCCCTTGGTTGGGTATGGTATAGGGAGTGTATAGACTACAAAGTCCTGCCCGAGGTTTGGAGATCTTTAAGAGTTTCCTGGACATCATGCCCAAGCAACTTTTGCTCTCTAATTGTTGTTGGACATTTGTCACAAAATCTGCCTCCCTGAGCCATGAATATCTCCTGAGACAGATGCCAGAAGCTGCAGCACTGGCAGAAGCATCAGGAAACAGCACAGGCTGTGCAGAGCGAATGTTTGCCCACATCAGCTCTAGTGGTCAAAGTTTTCAATAATTCTTGCTTTGGAGTGTCCTCAAGCAAGGCCTGTGCAGCAGCCTTGGCTTTCTTCCAGAGGGTGTTCTGATATTTCATCATACGGGCCTGGTAATTAGAAATCAAAGGTCCAATGATGCAGAGGCATCGTCCCTTACCTAGGACATCCAACCTCCTAGATTCCTCATCAGGTGGAAGGAAACTCAAATGTTTAGGTGCCCCGGATCTGTCATGAGACGCTAACCACCCTGAATCTGCTTCAGATGGTGTAGCATGAAAAGGCTTCCCAGAAGGGCAGAATACATTTTATCTGCTTTCAAGGAACAGCTGGTGTGTTGTTTGTTCTATACCAAGTTGCATATGTGGCATCCTGTACTGCTGGCAGCAGAGGAGGCACCATGATGACACGAGATCCTGGGAGCTCCAGGAACTCCAGCAGGTTCTTTTTAGTGGTATCCTGCTCTTCTAAAACAAAACCCATGGCAGTCTACATTTCCTGCATAATGGTGCAAAAAGTAGGGTCCTCTGAAGGGGACCTTGGTATGTTCACCACAGTCTTCAATACTGGCTCTCAGCATAATCTCCAGCCTCATCCTCCTCATCATGCATCATGAGATCAGGATTGTACTCATATTCATCATTGGCCAGGTCGAGAGGAATTATGGACCATGCCAGAAACGTCAGTGGCGGCACAGGAGGTGGCTGTGGCAAGGGAATTCCTTGCAGCACCAATGGCGAATTAGTGGAAGTCTGCATCAATGGGCCCCCTGGAACACGGAGACCGGGCAGTAGGTGTGCAATCATATCTGAAAAAGATGAGAACTGCTTGAGCGTCGGTGCCCCTTTGGTCGATGTGCATGACTGACAAAGTGAACAGGGGAAGCTGAGTCCCTGACAATGATGGTGATGCACCGACTGTAATAGACCCCATAGTGCCAATACCAAACCTCAACCTTGGTGTAATGTCGGCAGTCGGGGGGGGGGTGGCATTGGCAGTGGTGCTGGAGCAGATAATGTTGAAGAGGCGGTTGTACCTGTCTGCACAGGAGCAACCTGCAGCATGCTGGGGAACCCTTCTCCTTGTCCTGGTGCTTGTGACTCCTAGATGTTTTCTCCCAGGATTTCGATGGCCTTGATCTGGTTGATGGAGTCAGCGATGCTGCTTTCTGTTGAAAAGCTCTCTCCACTTCTTATCAGGGTGTAGCCAGGATTTCAGATCTGCACACCAAGTGGACTCTCTGCTACCCCTCCCTTGTTAGGGTGAGTTACCCCCCCCCCGGTTCAGCCAGACAATATACAAATGTACACCAGGACTGTGTTTGTTGCCTCATTTGGCACAATAAATACAACTTTTGTATCTCATGACGATGGTTGTTGCCATGCATGGGTAACAAATGCCATGCATTGTTCCCTAAGACACCCACATACTAGCCCAGAGCCTGTAAAATTGTATTGTCCTTGGGATGCAAAGACAGTATTAGTGACCAGTCCTTCTAGTTTTGACTCCTATGAATAAAATTACAGAAAGGTTCAGTACTTTCTTAGTTTTCATGGAGAAAGGAAGCAGTTCAGAGCTTATTTGCTACTCCCCTTAAATAAAATTGCACACCATGGAGTGCTTGGAGTATGCCTGCCTACACCCATGATTCTTATTACCTGCTTTTGGAGCAAAAATGTCTCCAAAGCCCCTTTTCAGCATTGCCTGGTTACAGAGTTAAACCCCTGGCAAATATCGCAGGCTTTCACATTGTGGCTTAGGCCTAGGCAGCAGACACAGACGTCGTAGGAGTCGCAGGTGTATATTTTTTGTCTGCACCCACAGTACCAGAAAAGTTTAGATGGTTCTTCTGATGACTTACAGGTCGCCAAAAATCATTCTGAACTTGATTTTATTTACTTATGACCTCGATAACCGGGTAAAGTGCTCTGATCTAAGGGACCATTTACAGGCATGACCCGGGCCAAAAGACACGAACAATAAGAGAGATACAAATAAATAAGGTGCAAAACATAAGCAATTGGCAGCAAACAAATGTACAATGCAGAGTCATAGGCAGCAAACAGTGGTAAAATACAAATAAGTTTACAAGTACAGACATCTTAGGGTATCAGCAAACAAGGAAACCAAACCCGCTTACCCCTCCCCACACAAAAACAACATATACAGACTAGCTACTATCCCACCAAGTGCAGGAAAGGAGAGTTTTTTTTCAGTAAAGAAATAAAATGGCAGCAAAATGCAGCAATGTTCCCACAGTTGTCTGATGAGTACAGATCAATGGTGGGAAAAGAACTGAGGAGAGGAGGGAAGGGGCTGCCCACGTTTATGTATACGCGACATCTGACGTCATTGTGGGCAACCCCTGGCTGACTGCTTGCAAAAGTTTCCATGTGGTTCTAGAGCCTGGTGGCTGTAAGTTCCAAAGGTCTGGCCTGATGAAGGAGATATCCTCGAAGAAGATCTGGTTATGGTGTATGGTGAGGGCTTGTTGTGTATGGAAATCAGATGCTTTCAAAATGTTGTTGTACCACAGTTCAAAAGGTTATGGAACATGATTGTACCTTACTGTGGTACAACAACATTTCGAAAACCATTAGAGGTTCCACGTGCTCAGCTACATTTAAAAGCATACAAGACAGAGAAATGGTAGAATCACCCAGATACACACTTGTGGCAGCTGCGGCGGCATGATCACCCAAACCCCCAGCTGCAACAGGGTACAATGAAAAAATTCAGGATCAATCAGATAGTTTCAATTATAACAAAAAAACACAACTGCAAAATTAACCAGATATTTAAAATTAGTCACATTAACAAAAGTGATTCCTCTCAGTTACAGTTCTCTTGCTAGCGAGAGATACAGTCATCATGTTTTTTCTGGAAATCCCTCCCAAACACAACTGACAACCAATGATAGACTGCGCTATAGATGTAGTGACGTTTGGTCCATAACAACCACACCACTGACCCTAGCAACCATTTTAAATCCCAGACTAAGGCGCTGGCGAGATTTTTTTTTTTCTCTTAAAAAGCAAATTAAACTATTTTTTTTTATTATTTTAGGGGCACACATTAGGCCCTATCTTGATTATGGATCTCCATTTTGGAGTCCTTACTTGAAGACAGATATAAACAAGATTGAAAAAATTCAACATAGAGTCACCAAATTAGTACCCCATCTAACTCACTTGGAATACAATACTAGATTGAAAAAAAATGGATTACACTCTCTCGAGCGCAGGCGAACTATAGGTGATCTTTTACAACTGTTTAAAATACTTAAATCACCTGAACAAATGGAACAATGCGGTATTGATTATTCAGTAAGAAAAATCGTACGAAGACTTCATAATAGACAATTGGAAGTGAAAAAAGTTAATAACAGTAAAAGGCTAAACTTTTTTTCTATCAGATCACCCACACTATGGAATAAATTACCCCAAGATATTACTGATTCAACAAATATTACAATATTCAAGCATAAACTGGATAAATGGATAAATGAATGGGACTTGGGTAAATGATCCATCAATATGGAGGACAATCTCGATATGCTATTGGCCTTCTTTTGTCCTAAAACCAAGTAAACCAAGTAATAAGAATAAACAGATGATACCCAGTGTACCAACTGTTTGCTTCATTACACCTGAATAAGTGTGAAATAAAATTGAATATAAAAAAAGATTTACCTGGCATGACCCCCCACCCCACCCCCATATGAATCCATGCTGCCTTTGGTCATGTACTGTAGCTCACTGGATTCATTATACTCTGCCAGCCTTTCCTTTAACAGAGTTTCCATGAGTTTCTCCACCACTAATGTGAGGCTAACTAGCATATAGCTGCTAGCCTCCTCCTTTCTGCAGCTCTTATGAAGAGGGACCATGTATGCTCTTCTCCAGTCCTCTGAAACCATGTCTCATTCCAGTGAGCTGTTGAATAAGGCTGTCAGTGGGGCAGCTAGCACCTCCCTGAGTTCCTTCAGTACCCTTGGGTGTTTCCCATCCTGTCCCATAGCCTTGTCCACTTTCAGAGCTGCAAGTCATTTCTAGACTCATTCCTCTGAAAATGGACTTGTGTCCATCTCCACCACCATCACCCCTTTTGTTCCTGCTGCTTCCTGGTGGTCAGTCTCCCCCACCCCCTCCCGAGTCCCTCACTGTGAAGACTGAGCAGAAGTACATGCTCAAGATGTCGGCTTTTTCTTGATCCTCTTCTGTGAAGTCTCCTACTGCTGCCCTCCTTATCTTCACTATCCCTCTTCTCACTTATGTGCCTGAAGAAAGTCTTATCCCCTTTAGCTGCCAATTTGGCTATCCTTTACTCTGTCTGTGCCTTAGCTCCCCTCATGCCTTTGCTGCGTCTCTCTGTTTTAGTTGGTACACCTTCCTGTCTTCCTCCCTCTGCTCTCTGCATTTCCTTATACCTCCTGAATGCCACCTTAGTTTCCCTCGCCATCTTGGCCACTTACCTAGAGAACCAAAATGGTCTATTTTTACTTGTACTTTTACTCACTGCCTTCATACAGAAGTTGGTTGTCATAACTATACCCTCTCTTATTTTCCCCCACTGTGCCTCTACCCCCCCCCCACCGCCAATCTCTCCTATGATGACGTTTCTGAGCCAGTCTCACATTTCTTTAACATCTTCCCTCCTAAAGTCCAGGACCCTCATCTTCATATAGTTTGCTTCTGTTCCCATCTTAATGTTAAAATGTTAAACCACATTGTGTGGTGATCAGTGGTACTTAGGGTACTGTCATTGTGCAGTGTAGTCCCTGTTTGTAAACACCAGGTCCAGCACTGCCCCATCCCTGGTGGGGTTCCTCGAAGGTTACCCACCTGACAGCAACTTTCAACAGTGAGGTCCCCTACAGCGTTTACAGTGCCATGCCATGCAGGGAACCGCTGGAACCTGGCGCTGTTTGGGCAGGGGTCCTGCCCCCCAAATCAGCTCAACTCGGGTTGATAATCCTAGTGAGAGGTGTGGGGGTGCAGTCCCCATGTGGGGTGTTCAGGGTCAAAGCCCCGAGAAGAAAACACTTACTGGCACTGGAAACGACGGCTGGCCTGCAAATGCAGTCGACCTGCCAGTTTCGCTGTGGGCGTCGACAAAATTTTTCAGACAACCCGTCGTGGATCCGTTCCTTGACTAGCTGCCTGAGAAAGCCCTTGTAAGGAGTCAAGGATGGCCCTGCTCTTTACTGGAAGCTGCAGGTGGAAGGCTACAATCCACATCTGTCAGTCTGAAGTCCCCAGCTAGCTGCACCTTGCCATCCTGATGATGGCTTCTCCACGTGCCTCATCCAACTCCTCACCCTATGCTGGAGGTCTGTATACCATGCCTGTATGGATAGCAGCCCTAGTACCTATCTCCAGGATGACCCACAGAACCTCCAACCCTTCTTTTTCCTCCAGGTGCCCCTGTACTTCCACGGCCTTGATCCCCTCCTTCATATATAGACCATCTCCTTCCTTCCCTGTCTCTCCTGAATAGAGAGTGGCCCGGTATGGCCATATCCAAGTTGTTGTTGTCAGTGAACCACAACTTGGTTATGTCCTCCAAATGCAGGTTAGTCTCTGCCTTGATGACTTCCAAGTTCAGAATTTTATTTCCCAGACTTGCTGCATTGGTGCACATGGTTTCCCATACCTTACTCCCTCCCTGCCAGCTTCACTGCTTTCGCCTCTCTCTCTGCTGCCTGTGCTGTTCCCTGTTGCTCTCCTGACCCCCCCTTCCCTTGTTACCTTTACCATCACCTGACTCTTTTATTCCTTTCTTCTTCTTCCTTTCCTGATTTATACACCCCTTGTCCTCTGCCTTGACCGCATCCCTGTCTTCATGTGCCCCTGCCCTGGGGAAGCTTACACCTCTCAGGTTCTCCCTCCCTGTTGCTTCATTGGGAGGGTTGCAGGTGTTGCCTCCCTTAGTTTTACAGCCTCCTCCTTGGCTAGTTTAAATGCTCATCCAAGTAGCATTTGAACCTCCCCCTAAGGACTGTGGTCCTCCCTCTGGAAAGATGCTTGAGGGCCCTCCCCAGCTCCCTGAAATTTCCCTGCACTACCCCAACCCTGTTCCTTGCCAGGTCATTTGTCCCCAGGAGGACAATGACATCTAGCTCCCTCCTATCTGCTGCTGCCCTAGAGGTCCTCTGGATCTGCTCTCCATCCCTCCAAGCAGAAGCTCCTCTCAGGCACTTAACCTCCCTCTCTCTTTCTCCCCGACCCAAAGTCTATCCCACTAACAATAGAGTCCCCCACCAGTAGCTGCTTCCTCCTCAGCTGGAGGCCTCTTCCTTCCTCCTTGTGACCTCCGCTTCTGAGGACTCCCACATCATCCTTTCACATTGCTATAGGTGTCTTCTCCCAGCTTTCCCATCCTGCCAGTATAGCGAAGGAATTCTGCAGTGGTACAGGCTGAGGAGCATGCATCCTTTCAACCTCCCACATCCTCCTGGAGCCTACCAAAGTCCAACTGCTCTCTCTGTCTCTCTCCCTCTTTCTCTCTGCCTAGGAATCATCTGAGGGAGCGCTGGCAGACTTGGTGGTCTCTGGCTGGGGCAGAGGATTCTCCGCACCATTGCCAGTTTAGACCGGAGTTCAGCAACAGAAAAGAGTTCTCCTCCAGTCTTTTTCTGTCTGCTGGCAGTACTTCAGAAGCAGTCAACAGTGGACCAGGATTTTAAACAGAAAACCAAATATGACCAAAGTCATCCAGCTGCCTGGTAGATAAATAAAGCAACAGTTGCAGTGACAACACTGGACATGTGTCCCTTTTCTATTGCTGACTCTTTTGAGAGGTTGTGAAAATTGCTGCCCCTTAGTACCTGCTGCCATATATTGTTCTACTAAAGCTGTGCCTGCTCCACATAGGGAATTGCTTCAGAAGGTGAACAGTACCTTGTAATCACCAGCTTGTAAAAAAGTGCAAATGACAACAAACATGTGGAGAAGTAGCTGAACAGCAGACTACCTGACAGTCCATTCCTACTAGGTCTCATTTACATCTGCCGTCACCATCAGGGATGCATAACATCCTCAAAAACAGGCTACTCTGTGTATTGTGAGCTTTGAGAAGGAAAATCACAGTATTGTGAACATTTTGCGGGAGCTAAAGAAACAGTTACCAGAATGGATTTCCTCTGAGCCAACACAATGTCACAGTTGTAGTGATACAGCTCACGATGCCAGCTACCCAGGGTCGGGAAGGAGCCCAACTCTCTGGGGACTGGGGTAGGAGTATTGAGCATCCCAGAGAATGCTTTGCTTCTCTGGGGTGGGAGGGTCTTGTCTGCCACTGCCACACTGCCCTCTGGATGCAGGGAACAATAGGGCTTGACAACATATGGGGTGGGAGGAGCTGCGCTGGCTGCATGTGATGTCACATGCTTGCATGTTCGCACACTTGCAGCCCTTGCACATGTGGCTACTGGGGGCCAGGGCAGAAAATTGTGGAAAAAGGCATCCTGCACTCAATGACGATGGTCCCCCAACACCATCAGATCTCCTTGCCTGAACCTCTGAGCCTTCCACCGAACGCAACTAGAGATCCTCAGTGGAAATGGGCCTCCCCTTGTCCCCACCTTGGAGGGTAAGCCACGGTTCCATGGGGGACAGCACCTCACATTGATCAGGTAAGGGGGAGAGATGGCTAGTCTTGAGGACCAGAAGGAGATCGGGCACAGAGTGAAGGCGCAGAAATAGAAATCGCAAAAAAAAAAAAAAAGAATGGCTTTCCTCTAATGGCCTTTCCCCAGAATTTGTAGTTCTAATAATAGAGCCAATATTCTGAAAGCATGAAAGGATGGTGGGTTTGGCCATACACTATGCTTAGCACACACACTGAAACTAGTAGCACATGGTTCCTCACTAAAAAAGGAGTGTAGAAAATATGCTGGGTACTGCATAAAAGATACGCATGTAGCCAGGCCCTTCCTTTTGCCACTACCACTGTCCCTGTGGTGGTGGTGGGAAGGGGCAGACAATAGCTTCGGGGTGAATTTCATGTGTAGGCATATAAGATGGTGCAGTGTTGCCTGGAGCCAACCCACTGACCTTGTATGGTTTCTCATTCTGTTCCTGTGACTAAGAGGAGGACGCTTTCCTTTTTCCATTAAGCTGCCTTTGCGCCTCAGGGATGGAGGAGAAGCTATAACTGCCCCCATGGCTGCCAGCAATGCCCAGCCACCATGTATAGTAAAAGCTTTATTTTATATGGTAGATGGTAAAATGCACCATTAGGACCGAAGGGCCTGTTTTCAAAGGTAGTCCTGTTCACAAAAGTATCAAAATAATTGTTTAAAATTTACATGGTTAAAGTACTACAGCCAATACAGTACACACAGAACAGTACTATTCATTCAGATTTTTACAGAAACACACATGAGATATAAACATTTCAAAGCTTAATTTGTAAATTCTTATACTCCAATTTTAACTTACAGGCATACATGATTTCTTCAGTATTTCCTCAGTTTCCTTCCTGTGTGGTGCCTCTTCAGTTATTCTTCTCCAACAGGATGAGCTTAAACTGAACTTGGGGTTCTCCTCAGGCTGCCATACTTGTGTTGCTTCCAGAGTGTCTGTGGATGCTGGGTTTCCAGTCGTTGTCTTCATCATCTTCTTTGTCTCTCCTTTGGCCCCAGGGGTAAAATGGGGCCACCCTTTGTTGGCCAAAAACTAGATTTTAAACATGCACCACACACTGTACATTTTTGGCCCCCCAGCAAGGCAACTTAGGATAAGCCTTAACTCAGTCAACTGTGAGCTGCAGACCATTACTTTCACTTTTGCACATGTAGCTCATTTGCATGTTCACTGAACACCACACATTCTACTTTCAGTGTGCAGTAGCATTACTTACTGCAGGAGTAAAACACTGTATCCTTTTGTAAACTCACAGACACAGGGCAGAACACTTAGGCAGCAGTTGCTAGCAAAACTCCAAGCACTTATTTACAGGGTGGTGAGCACACAGCTTGAGGTAGTGGGAAACTGCCGACACAGTTTCCAGTTAAGGGCCCCATTCAAAACAGTTTAAATCACAGTTACCATACATGTCCCTGACTCATACTGCTGCTGGGGCCCAAGCCACCGGAAACCCACTGTGATAGAATTGGGTACCCATGAAAATCACGACCGCAAAATCGCAACTAAAAAATGACGAATAAATAATAGCGATCTTGATTTTAAGCGGCGCCACATAATCATCACTTATGCACAAATAAGCTACCACCTGCCAATGTGCGCACAATAATCGCGATGTGCACCAAAGGTGACTTTCAGCTTTCCCTTGATTGGCGTCCCAACAAACAAACTGAGCGAGTGCCTAACTGTGGCACTTCAGGGTTGTAGTGCCCGTGTGCCAAGCCTACCCGGAATGTGTTTACATCAGCAGCGTATAGGAGGGTGTCTGAGACCAGACTAAAAAAAGCAATCTGAACTGATTGCCTTTGGAGAGAAAGTAAATGCAGTACCTTCTGGGAAGTTTGCATCATATAAATAGTGTATGTGCCTGGAGGGAACTGGAGCCATTCCTTCTAAAATAGGCCTGCTCATCCTCAGGGAGACTGTCCAGAGGTACCTGTTTAATGCCAAATCAATGTTAATTCAGCAAGGAAGGTGGCACATTTATTATCTTCAGTCGTTTTTATTCCTGCTCTACAGTTTTATTTATTTATTTGTACATCAGTTTAAGACCTTTGAGCCAGAGGCTCGTTTCCAAAGGTACCTCGTCACAAAAAGGACAAATACAGTACAACATTTAGTTACATCACTGCGGTTACAACTTTTACATCATTGTGGTCACAGCTTTGGTAGACACAAGGAGTAATTTCTTTGTTACAATATGTGTGTTACAGTTTTGGTATTCACAAGCTATTACAGTTATTTGGAAACAGATTGACAGAATAAAGCATACATTGGTAATGCAGACACGTAGTCTTGATCAGAGACTACATAGGTAATGCAGACACGTAGTCTTGAGCACAGACTGCTAGAGGTAAAAAATTCAGAGGGCTAGGGACATGGTTGGTGATTAGTTTGGGTGAGGAGCCACTCAGAGAGTTTTGTCGGGGCATAGTGAGCTAGAACACCTAGAGACAAGCACAGCTATGCATGTCAAATATCTGACTCCAGTGAGATTTTGAAGCAGGAATTGTAGGGGTATCAGAGATGGAGGTGGGAGAGTATTGTACCAGGAGGGAGCTCTGTAACAGAAGGACCTTTGTCCATGTGGTCCTGGACCTAGGGACTAGCAGGGTGGCCTTGGAGGAGTACGAGAGTTTGGACTAAGGTGTTGTGCTAGGTGGATAGAGACTGTCAGCCCGGGTGGGGATAGTCCAAGGAGGGTTTTTTTTGTGATGAGGCAGGTTTGGTATCTGAGCCGTTCGTCCAGGTTAAGCAGCCTAGCCATGTCATATAGCTGGCAGGTATGAGTTAGCCTAGTTGCTTACCATCTGTCTGGCAACTGGACTCCAACTCTGATACCACCTCCTTACTGACCATTTTCCTTTCTGTAGTTTCCTGATGTCCATGCAGCTACCTATCCCCCTCCCCACCCAGATCAACTGGGCAGGAACTCACCCCTCTTACAAAACTGTATGAGAGTACCTGCTGCCGTGTCTCATTTTACTATTGAATACTAAAGGAAAGATACACCTCCAAAAAATGACGCTTACTAAACTAGGGATGGGAGGACCAGCTCAGTGTCAGATCAGGACCCCCAGACTGGCCTGCCTTGGTTTGAATCTGGAAATCATTTGTGACTCATCTGTGATTTGATCCAGTCCAGTCAATTTACCTGGTTCAGATCTGTCAGTGACCCTGTTCTCTGTCCCAATAATCTACATAATTTAGGAGCTTTATTCCTGTTACCAAAGTGAAATTTGCAGACAAAAATATGAAATAACTATTTAAAAAATGGCATTAAAGGTGAAGATTTGTTGTTCAGCAAACCTGCCTTGCTATTATTACGGCACCGCTAATATATGCTTATTAAAGACAACGAGCTATTATAGCTCGCACAGTTAAATACTCGCCGATTTGGTGATCACGATTTTCAGTCACAATTTTCATATGGAACCATAGGATTGAATTGGACCCTGTCCCATTTGTTATGTAGAGGGAGCTAAACGCAAGGATCTGTTCTGTCCTCTTCTTTTCTGTCTCTTGTCTGACTGCGCAGACAAATGTTTTTCTGCCTTCACTTGTTGTTTCTATCTTTTCTTCCCCCTTGCGTATCTGAAGTTATGAAATATGTGTGAATCTTTGTGTGAAACTTAGGGGGTTAATCTGGAGTGCAACGCTAGCTCTTTTGCAGAGCTGTCAACAGGAGATCAGTTATAGGACACCATGTACTGTTTTGTTGCACCTGCAAGAAAGGTAACTGGCAAGAACATTTTCTGAAAAACAGAATGTCTCCTTAATGAGTTCCCAGGCAAAGGCTTAGAAAAACAGCAGCAACAATTTTGCTAGAGAGAGAGAGAGCGCAAGACTGAAACTTGGAATTAGATACCATCAGAGAAAGGACTTTGTTTTCTGTGTTTGTGCTGCCTTTGTAAATAGTTATACTGAACAATTATATCTTTTATTTTACTGTTATTGGAAAAAAATAAAATGCTACTTGTGAGTATTATACCTGCTCCTGGTCTTCCTATGCTTCCTGACCTGTGTCTCGACAACACCCACACTGTAGTGGGCTAATTACCTCACAAGGGTAAATAATGTACTGGAGGGGGGTATTTTTCAGAGAAAAAGATGCACAAGAACAAGGGGACATGCAATGAGGCTGGAAGGGGGTAAATTCAGGAGAGATGTGAGGAAGTACTTCTCTACTAAAAGAGTGGTGGATGTATGGAACAATCTTCTAGTGGAGGTAGTGGGGGCAAAAACAGTAGGGGGATTCAAGAAGGCATGGGATAGGCATAAGGGAATCTTAGTGGAAAACAAGGGGAAGGGGAGCTGGAGGTCAAGTAGGGTCTGGGTGATGGTATAGGCAGGGAAAAAATGGGCAGTCTGAATTGCTCAAGCTGTCTGTCTGCCATCAGATTCTATGTTTCTATGCCAGTGCCACCCAGACCCACAGACTCTGCCACCATCCCTGTGCCCTCAGCCACCTAGACAGTCACTGGAGAAATGCACCTTTAAATGCTAAGCAGGAACTGCACACTTCAAACTAGAGCCAGGAACTGGAATAAGGGCCAGAGCCCCTACTTATATGCCTCTGGCTGATGGGAAACATTGCCCGGGAAGCCTCCCAACCACTGGGTAGCCAGGGTTGCAAAATGTAATTATCAAGAAACATTGCTCAACGCAGAACACGTTAGGTAAACAGGATACAGAGGATACATCTTGTTAACATTTCATGACACACTGCAGAAACATATTTCAGAACATTGGCTGGGCTAATAATGGGCCCTATGCAAAATGGCAAGCTGGGTACATGTAAGTCACATATATTCCACCCCACATAGCTATGCACCAATGGAGAGGCACAAGGTGCATGGTATCCACAACCACCCACCTCCATAGGGTGCTCTCCATGACCCCACCACCTGCCTCACAGCTGTGCAGGGGCAGTTTGAGGGGCATGGGCAGGCATCCAATTGGATGCCTGTCCTGAGTCCTGAAGTGGATTGCCTGCTCTGCATGAACAGGGGATTCTGGGATTGTGTGATACTGTTTTTTTTTTTTCCAAGTATGGGCAAGTGCCTGAATGCCTTCTCCCAACCCTGCCTGTCAGCCTGGTGGGCAGGGACAGCATGGTGAAAGGATTTCCTGTCCCGCCACAGCCAACAGTTGTTGCTGGGGTGGGCACATAAAGGATATGGCAGGGTTTCCACTGCTGTATCCTGTCCTCCTCTTGCCCATCACTCTGTGCCTTCCTGAATGGCGCGGAGTGCAGGCATGCTCCAGATACACCACCAAACCAGCAGCACCATAGCTGCATGATCAGCCAGGGGATCTGGTGTGAAAGGGATGCATGTCCCTTCCATTCAAGCTGTGGGGGATACAGGACCCTGATGCGAGCTCAAGAACTTAGGGTGGCCCACAGCACCATGGATTTCAGTCGTAAGTGACCCTTGCCTTCATACATAGACCACATTAACCCTATAGGTGCACTTTTTCGTCTAGTACCTTGTTTATAATGGCCATTAGGCATGGCCTCCAATCACTGACATGTTACCTGAGTCCTCGTCACCCACTGTGCTGACAGCTGGGTTATATGTGGATACTTCAGGCGCTCTGCAAAAGCATGTACAATTCTGCAAGATCTGCAAAAACAGAATAACTTACTATTCCACCAGCTAAATCAATAAGTTACAACCAGGAGAAAGTCTGACATTTGCATGCTGCAGAGGCTCCAAGAACATTGCACTGCAGTCTATGAGTACACCATGGGCAATGCAATAGGGAAAAAGGATGGCACATCCCATCTGGGTTGTGGAATCTTATATTTTCGTCAATTGCTGCAGCTATTTGAGGAAGCAATACATGAAGTGAGTGCTGACTGACAGTGCAACAATAAGTCAAGTCACTTCATTAATACATCTTCTTATGCAACTTGGAGCAGTTCCGGGCAACATTTGAAGAGCAAGGCTCAAGCTTTCATGTCACACTTGCACAAAGCTATCTTTGTCTTTGGAAATAGACCCCAGGATTTCCATGATGGTTGGAATCTGAACATTATGTTTTGGCAACAATGTTGGAGACATGTTTCAAAACAAAATTATCATTTATATATTTAGTTTTTGTTAACTAGGTAGATGCACTAGACTAGCCATAAAATGTTTATTTTTCAGGAGTACAAGTTAGCACCTTTACAATAAGAACAGAGTTGCCAAATTGGGTGGAGTTGACTTTTTTTCAGACCACACAGATTCTATTACAAATCTGCTTCTGAAGTACTAAGAGTGCGTTTGGATCTGTACACAACCAATGCAGTTGAAAGCTCCTATGGAAAAATAGAACTTTCGATTTCTCAATCCGTATGTATATCAGTATTTAGTAAGTTTCAATGTTTTACAGAAATATGTTTGGTATGGTTGAATATGTCAAACTGCAAATGTTGTTTATTCACATCTCCTTTGGAATAAATTGGGTTTAGTTTTTGTCAAAGTGCACTTGTCTATTACATATCTATCACAAAATACCTTGTGAGCAGTCTGATGTCTAAACCCTCAAACAATATACTGCAAGTCTACTCTGAAACATTAAGTGTGTAGTACATTTTTGTTCCAGTAGGAACCCAGGGTGCTTCAGTAGGACATTTAAAACCAAACCATACCCTCTGCTCAGTTTCAACTCCTAGTCCTGTTTTCTCCAAACTGGTACAATAGACATCAACCATTATAAAGAACTGCAACAGTGTACCTCTATTGGGTCATTTAAAAATCTCCTTAGAACCAACCTTCCCCCTGTAACACATTGCACTTGTAATGAATGTTCTACACCTGCTTTCCATGTCTTCCAAATTCCATGTACCTTGATTTGTGAAGTTTCACACTATAGCTATGTCTACACAATATATTGTCATATAAAGGTTTTCTTTGTAATTAACAAAACTGTATTTGTTCTATGTAAATGCAGTATATCTCTGGCCCATTGAATATATTGTGATTTCAATGCTGACTACTGAAAAAGGAACATTTGTCTTAGTGGGCCTACCTGGTAACAAAATCCAAATAAATAAATAAAGTTGCTCTTAAAATGGAATTACAGACTCATAGGAACACTGCTGCAGCTAGCTATTGATTATGAAATTCACTATGCAGCTGTCAAGAAATAGATCCCAGTGAAGCTAGACACCATCCTATACAAAACTGCCTTTCATTGTGAATCAGAAACTATGGACAATGTGTCTGGCCCATCTAAGGACAACACCTGGGCAGTACTGGATGATGTATAGCTAGACAGTGCTGTTGCTTCCACTATTACCAGCTACCCAGCAAGCAGTATTGTGGATGGACTCCCAGAAAGATTAATGTTCTCCCAGAAAGATAAATGTTCAGGATGGCCCATTTCATTTATGGGCATAAATAGAGGATCATTTGGCCAGCACTGCAAAAATGTGTTGCCCTCCAATGACTGTCTATTCATTAAGAATATTTACCACTGCTGGCTATGTGACCAGTAATAGGTGGAGAAACTGCTCCCAGAAATGTTGAAAGCTTACTGTTATTAAGCTTAACTATGGTGTATTGCTGACTGGGGCACTTCCCAAACAATGCTCATACAGTAGTGAGGATGAACCTGTTGCCAGTAATGTTGATGACTAGTGATGGAGAAAATGTAATGATATGTTGCCTCAGCCTGCCTCCATCATGGCCTGTCTTGTGTCAGTCACCATTTCCCTTTTGTGATGGACAACAGGCTAACAAGACAACAAAAGTCAAGGGTTACTCTTACCCTGTGTCCTATATGTAATAATTCCACATGCACTATTTGTAATTTCAAAAGTTTTATTATAATAACTACAAGTAAAACTGATAATTGAAATGAATACTGACATCACTTGATAATGATACACAACTGATACCATTACACAACTGTAATGGTATCAGTTATTAATGATAGGATGCAGTGTGGCAAGGCAGTCGTGAGGGCTAATGGGATGCTGGGGTGCATAGAGAGGGTATCACCAGCAGAAGAGGAGGTGGTGTTGCTTCTGTATAGATTGCTGGTAAGACCCTACCTGAGTACTGTGTCCAATTCTGGAGACCACATATCTGGAAGGACATTGACAGAGTGGAGGCAGTACAGAGCAGAGCAACTAAAATGGTGCAGGGTCTGCATCAAAAGCCCTATGAGGAGAGATTAAAGGACCTAAATATTTACACCCTGGAATATGGAGGGGGAGAGAGGGGATGTATAATAGAGACCTTTGCATACCTTACAGGGGTAAATAAGGTACAGAAGGGAAGTATTTTCAGATGAAAAGGTGCTCAAGAACAAGGGGACATGCTATGAAGCTGAAGAGGGTAGATTCAGGAGAGATGTGAGGAAGTACCACTATGGTCCTCAAAGGAGGTGGCAGTGAAGGTTCAAGAGAAAAGGAAAGCATTCAGGAGTACAAGGAATCACAGAAGCAGCAGGACAGAAGTGCATCAGTTAAAGCAAAAGGAAGCTGGGAAGGCAGTCAGAACAGCAAAGGCCCAAACCGAGGAAAGATAGCCAACTCAGTTAAGAAGGGAGATAAAACCTTTTATAGGTACATCAGGAAGCAAAAGAAAGACCAAGGAGGGATAGTGAGGCTTAATAAAGGGGAGAGGGCAGAGGGTGACTGTGAAAAGGCAGAGATACTAAACAAATATTTGTGCTCAGTATTTACAAATGAAGAGGGGTAGGTACCTAAACCAAACAATAGAAACACTCTGGATACAGAAGTTGATACCAGCCCATTTACAGAAGAAAGGGTTCTGAAAGAACTCTTAAAACTGAAGGTGGACAAAGCAGTGGGGCCTGATGGGATTCCTCCCAGAATTCTAAACGAACTAAGAGTAGAACTAGTGAAACCACTGACTACTGTCTTTAACAAATCATGGGAGGATGGGGTGGTACCTGAGGACTGGAGGAGGGCAGATGTGATTCCACTTCACAAAAGTGGGAGCAGGGCAGAAGTGGGAAACTACAGACCTGTTAGTTTAACCTCAGTGATAGGGAAAATGATGGAATCACTTCTGAAGGAAATAATTGTTGTGTACCTAGAGGCCAGAGGGGCACAGGACCCAAGGCAGCATGGATTCACAGCAGGAAGGTCATGCCAGATGAATCTAATAGATTTCTTTGACTGGGTGACCAAAGTAGTAGATCAGGGAGGGGCTGTGGAAATGGCCTACCTAGACCTTAGCAAGGCATTTGACACAGTCCCACACAAAGATTAATAATACAAGTTAGCCAGCCTGGGAGTGTGTCCCAAGATGATAGCCTGGGTAAAGAATTGGCTGGAGAATAGGACACAGAGGGTAATAGTAAATGGAGTCCACTCTGAAGAAAGGGGTTACTAGTGAAGGGTGCACGAGGTTCAGTGTGGACCAGTCCTCTTCAATGTCTTTATAAGTGACATTGCAGCGGGACTGGAAGGAAAAATGTCTCTTTGCAAATGGCACAAAGATCTGCAACAGAGCTGATGTACAAGGTGGGGTGAAAGAGAGAAGGGACTTGGCAAGGTTAGAGAAATGGTCAAATGTACGGCAGCTTAGATTCAATGCTAAGAAGTGCAAGGTAATGCACCTGGGAAACAAAAACCCAGGGGAAGAGTACACAATGGGGGTGAGATACTAACAACAACAAAAATGGAAAGGGACCTGGGGGTAGTCATATCGGATGACCTAAAGGTGGGCAAGCACTGTGAGAGGGCAGTAAGGAGGGCTGGGGATACTGGGATGCATAGGGAGAGGTATCACCAGTAGAAAACAGGAAGTTGTTATCCCTCTGTACAGACAGCTGGTGAGACCCCATCTGGAGTACTGCATGCAGTTCTGGAGACCCAATCTCCATAAAGACATAGACAGGATGGAAGCTGTCCAGAGGATGGCAACTACAATGGTGCAGGGTCTGCACTGGAAGACATATGAAGAGAGACTTAAGGAGCTTAATATGTATAGCCTCGAGGAGAGGGGGACATGATAGAAACTTTCAAGTACCTCAAGGGAATCAAGCAAAGTCCAAGAGGGTATCATCTTTCAGAAAAAGAGGTGTGCAAGAACAAGGGGGCACAATTTGAAGATAGAGGGAGGGCGGCTCAGAGGTAATGTAAGGAAGTATGTTTTCACAGAGAGGGTTGTGGATGCATGGAACGGCCTTCAGGAGGAGGTTGTGGAGTCAAAAACAGTGGTGGAATTCAAGCATGCGTGGGACAGTCATAAGGCAGTTCTAGGGGGTGGGGGTAGGAAGAAGTAGGCTGCTGGTTAACTAGGATCTGCAGCCTATCCATTAGGTAGAGAAATGGGCAGATTGGATGGGCCAAGAGGTACTTATCTGCCATGAAATTCTATGTTTCTATGTTTCTATATGTACTTTTTCACAGAAAGAGTGGTGGATTCCTGGAACAGCCTTCCAGTGGAGGTGATGGGGACAAAACAGTGGTGGGGTTCAAGAATGCATGGGATAAGCACAGGGGAATCATGGTGGAAAGGAAGGAGGGAAGGGAGAAAGCTGTCAATCGGGTACAGTCTGCGGTAATAGTGTAGGTAGGAATGAGGGGGCACAATGGACAGGCCAAGTGGTCCTTATGTGCCATCAAATTCTACATTTCTATGTTTCCATGTAACACTCTCCTTAGACTCCCTTCCAGTACTGGGTTGTACCATATGTAAAACCTGTCCTGGATAAATGTTTCCTGTAATTCCACTATACTGCTTACTGACCTGTTGTGCTGGATAGGCTACCCACTTATGGAAGAAAAATTTAAAAAGTGAGGAAAAAAGTAAAATTACATCAATGCATGAAGTGAGAAGTTATCTGTCATTTCTACAATGCTGCTTCAACCAGTTCATTGTTAGAGCCCTATCCACAAAACAGTTTGTAACATGGCTGTGCAGAATACTGAGGCTAGATTGGGTGAATGCAGCAGGTGACCATGGATTAATTCTTAATTAACCTACAGTTGTTCTTACAGTACCCTCACCAGCCACAGCACAACAGCCTAACAGAGCAGGGTACACAGCAGTCTGAGCAGCGAGACAGCAGCGCGGCAGTTGAGCAGTGATACAAAGTAGACAATTATGAGTATAATTTTTCAGTCAATGTGCTTCGGTGCTACATTGTAAGTCGAGCTGCCTTTTCTCAGATGTAACATGCAGCACCATAAGAGACTTTGGGGAGTGAAGGGGTCCCAGGGACAGGGGGATCCATGACGGGTCATCGACAAAATATTTGTTGAACGACCCGACAGCGAAACTGGCAGGTCGACTGCATTTTGCAGTTGGCAGCTGGTTTGCAAAAGCCACAAGTGTTTTCTTTTGGGGGCTTAGAAACATAGAAACATAGACTTTGATGGCAGATAAGGACCGCTAGGCCCATCTAGTCTGCCCATTTCCCTACCTACAGGATAGGCCGCAGATCCTAGTTAACCAACAGCCTTTTATCTTCCTGCCCCCACAAGAATTGCCTTATGTCTGTCCCATGCATTCTTGAATTCTCCCACAGTTTTAGACCCCACAACTTCCTCAGGAAGGCTGTTCCATGCATCCACTACCCTGTCTGTGAAATAATACTTCCTCACATTGCCCTGAACCGCCCTCCTTCTATCTTTAAATTGTGTCCCTTGTTCTTGCAAGTCTCTTTTCTGAAAGATGCTACCCTCTTGGACTTTGTTGATTCCCTTGAGGTACTTGAAAGTTTCTATCATGTCCCCTCTCCTTCTTTAGTCTCTCCTCATATGGCTTCTCTTGCAGACCCTGCACCATTTTAGTGCCCTCCTCTGGACTGCCTCTATCCTGTCTATGTCCTTGCGGAGATGGGGTCTCCAGAACTGGACACAGTATTCCAGATGGGGTCTCACCAACTGTCTGTACAGAGGGATAACAACTTCCTGTTTTCTGCTGCTGATGCCTCTCCCTATACATCCCAGTATACCCCCGGCCTCCCTACTGCCTTCTCGCATTGCCTTAACCTTAAGGTCATCTGATATGATTACCCCAGGTCCCTTTCCTGTTTTGTTGTTGTTACTAGCTCCCCACCCATTGTGTATTCTTCCCTGGGTTCTTGTTTCCCAGGTGCATTATTTGCACTTTTGCATTGAATCCTAGCTGCCATCGTCCTGACCATTCCTCCAACCTTGCTAAGTCCCTTTTCATCCTTTCCACGCCTCCTTGTGTATCAACCCTGTTGCAGATCTTTGTGTCATCTGCAAAAGGCATACTTTTCCTTCCAGTCCCTCTGCAATGTCACTGATGAAGACATTAAAAAGGACTGGACCCAATACTGAACCCTGCGGTACCCCACTAGTAACCACCCTTTCTTCAGAGTGGACTCCATTTACAATTACCTTCTGTGTCCTGTTGTCCAGCCAATGTTTTTACCCAGGCTACCACCCTGGGACCCACTCCCAGGCTGGTTAATTTGACTATCAATCTTTGTGTGGGACTGTGTCAAATGCCTTGCTAAAGTCTAGGTAGGCCATGTCACAGCCCCTCCCTGGTCTACTACTTTGGTCACCCAGTCAAAGAAATCTATTAGATCTGTCTGACATGACCTTCCCGCTGTGAACCCATGCTGCCTTGGATCCTGTGCTCCACTGACCTCTAGGTACTCAACTATTCTTTCCTTCAGAAGTGACTCCATCACTTTCCCTACCACAGAGGTCAGACTGACAGGTCTGCAGTTTCCTGCCTCTGTCTTGGTCCCACTTTTGTGAAGGGAATCACATCCGCCTTCCTCCAGTCCTCGGGTACCACACCATCCTCCCATGATTTATTAAAAAGAGTAGCCAGTGGTTTCACTAGTTCCTTCCTTAATTCTTTTAGAATTCTGGGGTGAATTCCATCAGGACCCATTGCTTTGTCCACCTTCAGTTTCGAGTTATTGCAGAACCCTTTCTTCTGTGAAAGGACTGGGATCAACCCCTATCAAGAGTGCTTCTGTTAATTGGATTAGGCACTTCCCCTCCTCTTTTGTGAATACTGAGCAGAAATATTTGTTCGAGTATTCCTGCTTTTCACTGTCCCCCTCTGCCCACCACCGTTCATTCTATTCAGCCTCTCACTATCCCTCCCTTTGTCTTTCTACGCTCGCTGATGTACCTATAAAAGGTTTGTATCCCCCTTCTTAACTGAGTTGGCTATCTTTTCCTCAGTTTGGGCCTTTGCTATTCCTGACTTCCCTCCCTGCTTCTTTCTACCTTAACTGGTACAGCTCTCTGTCCTGCTCCTTCTGTGTTTCCTTATACTTCGGAATGCTATCTTTTTTTCTTCCTGACTTTCACAGCCTCTCTTGAGAACCATAGTGGCTTTTTCTTTTTTTGATTTGTTTATTTGCTTCACACAAGGCTTGTTGCATCTGTGATGGCAGTTTTGATAATTCCCATTGTTGCTCCACACCTCCTTCTAGCCTGTTTGCTAGTGCTTTCTGAGGCACTCTCCCATCTTGCCAAAGTCAGCCCTCCTAAAGTCCAGTACCCTCTCTTTTTGTATGGCTTGACTCTGTAGCTGAGTTTAACGTGAACCACACTGTTTGATGGTCACTTGTCCCCAGATGGCAACCTACTTCTAGATCTGAGATCCTCTCACTGCCCCGTTTGAGTCACGAGGTCTAAGATTGCTCCCTCACGAGTGGGTTCGAAACTAGCTGTCTAATGCCTGCCACCTGTAGGGCATCAAGAATGGCCCTGCTCTTGGATGTGGCTGCAGCAAATGTGCTCCAGTTAACATCTGGCATATTCAGGTCTCCCATCAACAGTATCTCCCTTTCTCTGCCATTCTAAGAATGCCTTCCATCATATCCTTGTCCATTCCTTCCCCTGACATGGGGGTCTGTACACAACCGCTGTGTAGTTGGTGCCCTTTCAGTCTCCAAGGTGACCCAGTGCCTCCTCTCCTCCCTGTTTACTCTTTTGTTCAGTTGCTTTTATCCCTTCCTTTACATAGGCCTTCTCTCCCCTCTTCTCCTTGCCTGTCTCTCCTGTAGGTTATGTACCCTGGTATGTTAACATCCCAGTCATGGTTCTCTGTGTACCATGTTTCTGTGACTGCTCGATATCCAGGCATCCCTCTTCCATTAAGGCCACCAGCTCAGGAAGCTTGTTGCCCAGACTACGGGCATTGGTACTCATTACCCTCCATTTCCTGATGGCCTTACCCCTTTTGCCCCATCTCTGTCCTTCTTGCCTTTGTCACTTTCTCCATTTACCCCTGCCCTTCTCCCTATTGACACCTCCATGTTGGTGTTTGCCACTTACTACCGTGATTGTTTGGGCGTAGCTAGGATTTTCCTGCTCCCTTTCTAGTGCCTCCCCCTTGGCTAGTTTAAAAGCTTGCCAATGAAGCATTTAAGCCTATCACCTAGTATCCTGGTTCCCTCCCGGACAGATGCAGCCCATCATGCCAGTATAAGCTTGCATCACTCCAGGTGGACCCCCAGTCCCCAATGAAGCCAAATCCCTGAGCTCCACACCAGTTTTCAACCACTGATTGAATCCACGAGTACGGAACATCCTAGCCTCTCCTATGCCATAGATGGGTAGCACCTCCGAGAAGGTTACCGTGCGTGCTACTTGACTAAGGCCCCTCCCAATTCCACAAACTCTTCCTGCACTTCTCTAATCCCTTTCTTAGCCAGGCCATTTGTCCCTAGGTGGACAATGACATCCAACTCCTCCCTGTGCAGCTACTCTGGCAATCCTGAGGATTCGCTCCTGTCCCTCAAGCCATGGCACCAGGCAGGCACCTTACCTCCCTCTCCCTTCCTTGCCCAGTTCTACCTTCCTAACAGTGAGTCCCCACCAGGGTTGTTTCCTTCCCTGCAGGGTCCCTGCCACCCTCCTGTGGGTCTCCTTGTGGAGGTTCCCAGCATCCTCCTTGGTCTCACTGTAGGTGCCTCCATGGAGGAACCACACTTTGCCAGAATGGCATAGGGAATTGTGGAGAGGTACAACTGGAGGATGTGCCTCTGTTCCACCACCCTCACCCTCCTGAGCCTACTGTGGTCCAACGCTCCTCTTTCTTGGCAACCTCTGAGGCAACGGCAATGGCACTGGTGGTCCCTGGATGGAAGAGGTCCCACAATCTGGCCAACTCAGCCTGGAGATGAGCAACCTCCTCCCTCAGCCCAGAGAGGTGCCTGCAGATGGGACAACACCGCATCCTCCAGAACATCTCCCGAAGACTGCTGCTCCACAGCCACTGCACTGCACCACTCAATCATGTCTTATTTCTGACCCCTTAACTGTTTGCAATCCTTCTTAATCTGTTTTTCTCTCTCTCTCCTTACTTTCTGCCTGTGTGCCCTTTAAGCTCCTGATTGTCCTGTTCTGAGACAAGAATATCCTATATTTCTCAGTAGAACCACTTACTTGTTCAGAGCAGACCTCCAGCAGCTAGAGGGGCGGAGGCTACTCTTGCCCTTCTAGGATGGTGGGTCCTTGGTGGTTCTGTGATCACTCACTCCCTGCCCCTAAACAGGAAGTTCCTGTTGTCAGTCAAATCCTGTGCCTATAAAAATAGAACTAGCTTTGTGTGGAGGGAGGAAGGAGGGCAATATAGTCCCAGCAGAAGTTCAGTCACACAGCAGTCCTTTCTCTTGGTGTCTTCTGCCAAGCTATTAGCAGAATCTTTCTAAGGCAGTCTTTAAATGTAGCTTCCTTCTAGCTAAACCCTCCCCTACTTACCAGATCTTTCTACAAGTAATTTAAACCTCACAGCAGTTAAGTCCTTTCAGTCACCTGAGATTTACACCTAGATGACTTTTCAGTTACCCATTCAGTTCAGTTAACCCAAACACACTCTTTTTGTTTTGTTTTGTATGTTAGTTTTACCCTAAATTAAAGGTCCAAATGCAAAAGTTCTTCTACTTTAGTCCCAGCAGAGAAGATCAGTCACACAGCAGTCCTTTCTCCTGGTGTCTTCTGCCAAGCTATTAGCAGAATCTTTCTAAGGCAGGCTTCACCCCCAACCCCCACGCTGGGAGCTGCACCCCCCGCACCCCACCCACTTAGGATTCTCAACTCCGAGTCGAAGCTGAGTCAGGGGGATGTAGGACCCCCGACAGACAGTGCTGGGTTCCAGCGGGTTTTCTACAGTGACGTGGCACTGTTGTCGCTATAGGGGACTCCGCTGTCAACATGTTGACGTTGGGGATGTATACTGGGACAGGACTATTGGAAGCCCATGTGTGTGTGTGTGTGTGTGTGTGTGTGTGTGTGTGTGTGTGTGTGTGTGCAGTGAGCGAGAACAGCACAGCATGGCAGAATGCCCTTAGAGATCCAGGGCAATGGAGTTGTATTTTTGTGTGTCTCAGGATATTTATTGTAAATATCATAGTTTTTTGCCTGTAATATTGTCAGCTGAAACTTGCAGGTACCGAAGCAAAACATTTGAAGAGCCAAAAAGTGCATTGCTTCTCCCGATGGCCAGATGCTATATAACTTGTCAGTTTCTCTCTTACATACCTGAAAAAGGACAGTTCAGAAAGAATCTCCCAAACCACTATAGTATTACATGCAAATTTCACAAAGGCAGTAGGAGTATGCAAATATTTGAAAAAGGTTCAGCCTGTTCAGTTCAGCGAGACAGAGTGAGCGAGAAACAGATAAACACATGGAACAGCACGCCCAACTGAAAATAGGCATACCAAAACACAGTCCCCAGGTCAGCGGGAGAGAGAGAGAGAGAGACCAAGACACACAGGGAAAAGTGTAGCCCTCACAGTAAGGGCAACATGGCAGACATTGGGCCGGGCAGGTGAAGGGGCGCAGCCGGTCAGCAAGTGCAGCACTGTGAGTGAGCCATGTTACTCTGTTCTAATTCCTTTCTTGCAGAGCTAGTCCCAGGTGCATTGCTTGAGCACTCCATTGAAGCCTGACAAGTGTCTGCAAAGTGAAATAGGTGCAAGCACTGCGTTCTTGTCAAGAGCGGCACTGCATGTTGCTGTGGACAGTGCACCTCTCCCACATTGCCTTTGTCACACGGTTAAGAAAAGTGGGTCACACAGTGCCGAACCCTTTTTGTTAGCCATGTTACAAGCACATAAACCCACTCCAGAGCGTGGTTCTACCTGAAAATTAATCCACGCCTGGGTGGTTGGAGGCACTCAGCCTGTGGCCTCTTGCACCAACCCCAGCCGCAGGTGTGGATTAATTCTCAAGTAGAACCATGGTCTGTTGTGGGCTAATGCTTACTTCTCTCATTCTGTGTCAATGGCAAATATCTCTTGTAGATAGACTCTTTGTCCTTTTCATTCAGTGATGAAAAAATAAACATAGAAACATAAAAATCTGTCAGCAGAAAAGTACCCCTCGGCCCATCTAGTCTGCCCCTTCCCCTCCCCATGGGCTCCTCTGCCCTATTTTCCTTACTCCCCACTTTCTTGCCCTCCCTCTCTAATGCAGTCTCCAGCCCCTCTTTTCCAAATTGGATTCATACCCTTACCTCTCTTATTTAATGCCATGTAGGTATCCCATGCCCTCTTGAACTCCCCCATCGAGTTTACTTCCACCACCCACAACAAAATACAAGATAAAGCCAACACAGTGTAGTGTACGTGCCCATTGTCATCATTATTTGTGACAGTGAAAAATAAACATTCAATAATGTGGGAGCCCATTGCTGACAAAACAAGCAACTAAGTCAGTTAACCAATAAAAATTACATAGATTCATAAAGAGTGGTTGGGAGGGCCCACATGTATTCCTTGTGCTAGCTGCTACACTTAAAGGGGAACAGTCAGCACTAAGAGCCCCACACCAAAGTGAGGGGCTGATCTAAATTTGCAGTTTGTGCGCAAAAAACATTTTTATTTACTGTTTACTTGCTGTGTAGTACATTTTATTAGAATGATTGTGTTGACTTCCAAGCTGACATTTACGGTGATGTGGAATCCCAAAATCTTCTGTACCTGCATTCGGAGCTGGGCTGCAGTAGCGGGAGACTTAATATGCTGCAGTGCATTTTAGTATTTTTATAAGCACTGATTTTTTTTTCGTTTGCTAGTCCTGCTGCCCTCCCAGGGCTAAATACAGCCACAAAGGACAATACTTTGCCAAGGGAAAGCACTGCAGTGGGATCAGCAAACATCTAATCTGAGTTTATAATATTTCCAACAAGCACTGCAGGCTACTGAATCTCCCATGGAACACAAACAACAAATGCATTCACGGACGCCCCCACTGCTGCAGCTCTGCTCTGTTGTCAACTTCAGGGGATTCCTGGATTTCCGACTACAGTAAATGGCAGCTTGGAAATCAGCAGAATCAGCCCAGTGCAATCTATTACACTGCAGTAAATTAGCAAAAATATTGTTGCACACAAAGTGCAAATTAAAACCCACCCCGGTCTCACTGTTTGTACTTTCACATTGGTGGATGCTTGTAATTAGCTTCCTTTTTTCTCTAATAAAGTGTACTTCATAAAATAAAATAAAATAAGAAGCTCACCACAGCCTTGGGTCTGGGGCTTTTGGTGCTGACTGTTCCCTTTTTTATATGTTGCCTCCACTTATCACCAGTCATTTGCTGTGCCCTGTCACCCTTCAGTCATCAATTCACTTTTGCCAGTAGGCAACTGGTTTACAAGACCATACGAGCAAGGACCTACTCAACTGTTACTTTGCCTCAGCCTATCTCCTTCTCACTGCTAGTATACTACCTTGGCCTGCTCTTTCTTAGGGCCCAATCCACAAAGCAGTTTTTCTCCCATTTTGTGTATACGGCAAAAATATTTTGTGAATCGGGCCCTTCCTTATTCATTTTAATTAAGTGATGAAAAAAAAAAAACTTCAAGTGTAGTGTGGATAAGCTCACATTTGTAACTGGTCCTTCTGCACTGGCACCATCCCCCATAGCAGGAAACATGCCTTGGTAGTTTCTATCTGTAAAGGCAGTCCCACTGATGTGCCAACCAGCTACTGCCCAGTATCTGTGCTACCAATCCTCTCCAAGGTACTCAAGAGGCTGGTCAATCTGGCTTCTGACCCAACCACTCCACCTCCACTTTCCTCTTCTGGGTTACCAGTCATGTCCACTCAAATATGGACAAGGACATGGGCACTGGAGCCATATTCATTGATCTTACCAAGGCCTCTGATACCATGGACCATCACTTGTTCCTGAATAAGGTTGTGGCTTCTGGAGTCTCTTCTTTAATGACCAAATAGGTCCAATCCTATCTGTCCCATGAACCAAATCTCTCAGTCTATGCACACTCACCCCCCTTCCACACAGGTCCTCTGTTCTCTCCACAAGGTGTCCACCTGGACTTTGTTACCACATAAAAATATCATGGCCTCCACTTGGACCAGCACCTCAACTACTCTGGGCATTTAACTCGGGTAGTAGCCAAGTGTTTTGCAAAACATGGAACTTTCTACAGAGTAAAGAGCTGCCTGCTACTGAACATCAGGAAACAGGTGGCTGAATGCTCAGTCCTACCCCTGTTGGACTATAGGGATGTTATGTGCTCCGGAGCCTCACTCTGCACCCCAACCAAGCTTACCATACTATTTAATGCCCTGTGAAGATTTGTCCTGGCCTGCCCTCCCCATACCTACCACTGCTCCATGTACAACAACCTAGGGTGAGCCTCTCCCCTTGTGAACACTCGCTGCACACCACCTTGATGGGTGCCAAATAATGGGCAGGCAAACTGCCCAGCTACTGTACTTTGCATACCACTCCTCCCCTCCTCTAACTCAGCATATTCACTCAGGTCGAGGAAGGCCACCAGCTACATATCCCATGCTGTAGGCATAATCTTGGGCAAGCCTACAGCAGCTGTAGGCTCTCCAACATATGGAACCACCTCCCTGTTAAGATCACCACCTCACCTAATTTCCAAGTGGCCAGAAGCTTTGATTAAGGTGCATTACAACTCACCGCTGTCCTGTCACAACTGCCCTTGACACTCGCTGACCCTCCGCCCCTCTCTGAACCTGTTTGTCTACATTGTGGAGCAAGTAGCTCATCATAGGCTCTAGCATCCCAGTCATGAATGTGTTGTATGTCTTATAATCTCTGTGCTGTGACACCACAGAAGTTCTTGTCCTATTCACTATGAAAGCCATACAAGCTTACCTGCAACTGTGTACCTGTATGCTCCTTGCCCTGCAATCCTCCAATGGGCTCCTTTGTAAAAGTACCCACTAGCACTATGTACATAGGTTTATCCTTGGTAGTGAGTGTTCTGTAACTGTCTGTAATCATGCCCTATGCCATCCCATGTCCCCCACCTCCCCCCAGGTCACAACTGGAAATGAGCTTCCGGAACTCTGTTTGCTTACCTTGTAAAACACGTTTTAAATAAATAGGCATTTACCTTGCCTCATCTCATGTCAATCACCATATCACAGTACTCATGTAAACAGATGACAAGCTAGCAAGCATGACTACAAGCAAACAGATGACTAGCTAACAAGCACGACTAAAAGCAAAGAGATGGCTAGCTAGCAGGCACGACTACAAGCTAGGTGCTACTCATCCTGCTTTTGCCCTTATTTGACTATGCTCTCCTCCTCTGATTCAGTTATCCAAACTTTTATGCGCAAGAAACATATTGTGGCAGCTTTCTCCACAAGCAAGTTGTGGAGGCATGGCACTGTTGTGGCCAATGCCCCCACAGCCTTTAAAGGCTTGTCCAGCATCCCCCAATGCTGTGGCATGCTGCTGCTGACACTAGTTCAGCCAGCGTGCTGCCAACTTGTAAAAATTTAGCTGCTGCAATCAGGGGCCGCCTCGTCATTGCAGCGTAAGCCATTCACTGCAATGAGGGAACGACCCGTCATTGCCGAGCGTGATCTTGACACGCTGATATTGTTTGCCGCCATGTTCACAAACAATATTAATCCCGGCACCGTGTTTATTTGCTGACAGGGGCCCCAATCCCCATCGGCTTCAGTGCCCCAATGTTTATGTCCCAACAGGGGAGCACACTCCCATTAGCATTATGTAAATCCTCTGCCTTATATTGTCTGCTGACGGGTTCCTATCCCTGCCGGCATAATGTCACCCCTTTGTTGTGTGCTGACGGGGTGCCCAACCCTGTCGGCTACAGCTTCCCAAAGAAAGACTCCAGTGGCAAGCTGGGAGCCCACCCAGCATGCCACATGCCCTGTAAAATAAAAATGGTTCCCCAATGTCTTTTTTTAACATGTAAAAAACTGTCTCTCAGCGGTCTCCCCCCCCCTCCCGCAACTCCGCGCCACCCACTCGCACCTGCCTCCCCTCAACCCCTCACCCCATACTTACCTCTGGAGCTCGGCGCGATGATCTTCGGTGGACCGGGAACATGTCTGCACTCTTCAAAGCCGACCGCGAACTGAGGAAATACCAGTACGCTGTATAATGGAATAAATGTTTTTTTTTCCAACTTTAATGCATATCTCAGTCATTTTTTGGAATTTTTGCACCAAATTTTCAACATGATGTTTTTGGGACCCCTCCTCATGAATTCTAGAATGGTCATGGCACTAATCGGCCCCGAAAGGTGATTTCACGGTCACTGTGCGGAATCACCTTTGGTGATTAATGAAATGACAGTGCCAGTGTTCATGAGGTGGGCTCTCAAAAGCCTGTTTCAAATTCTGTGAAGAACTAAAAATGATTAAGTTTCTTCCGAAGGCATTGGCAGTTATGCACGCCAGAATTTACCGGAATTTCTGCAATATTTTCACACCAGATTTTCAACACTGGCATTTTTTCACACCTCCTTGTGAGCAGTACAGCTGTCATTGTTCACATCCTGGCCGAAATGTGTTTTCGCACTTCCGGCGCAGAATAGAGCGGTCGCTGTGGGAAATCACTGTTTGGGACAGATTAAGAAAATTACAGTGATACTTTTCATGAGCAGAGGTCCTAAAATGTCTATGTTGAAAATTTGGTGATGATAGCCCATCAAATGACTGTGTTACAAGTGTGCATTGTGCACTTTCCACATACCCTTGTAACTTTGCAGATTTGTAATACTGTAACACCAGATTTTCAACAGTGGCATTTTTTCACACCTCCTTATGAGCAGCACAGCTGTCATTTTTCACATCCTGACCGAAAGTTGTTTTCACAGTTCCGGCACAGAATAATGCGTTCGCTGTGGGAAATTAGTGTTCGGGACAGAGTAAGAAAATGACAGTGGCACTGTTCATGATCAGAGGTCCTAAAATCCCTATGTTGAAAATTTGGTGGCAAAACTCCATAACATGACTGTTACAAGCGTGTGTTGAACTGTTTCCATGGACCCTTGTAACTTTGCAAATTTGTAATATTTTCACGCCACATTTTCAACAGTGGCATTTTTTCACACCTCCTTATGAACAGTACAGCTGTCATTTTTCACATCCTGGCTAAAATATGTTTTTGCACTCCTGCCAGAGAATAGCATGGTCACTGTGGGAAATCAGTGTTTGGGACAGATTAAGAACAAGCGAGTGGGGGGTGACGAGCTCAACTGAGCTCTGTTGGGACTACTGGTTTGTTTGTGGGCAGAAAAAGGCCCAAGCTAAGAGCCCAGTACAAAAGGGCAGCCTGTAGCACTGGGAGAAAAATGAGAGAGAGCGAGTGATGGAGGGGGTGAGCGAACTCACAGGAGTGCTTGCCAGGACTGCTGCGGATTTCTTTGTGGGTAGAAAAGGCCAATGCAGCAGGGGCCCAGTACAAAGGCCAGCCTGTAGCAGTGGGAGAAACAGTATGAGTGAGTGAGACAGGGGACTGAATGAGCTCAATGGAGCTCTATCAGGACTGCTGCGGATTTCTTTATGGGCAGAAAAAGGCGCCAATGCAGGCAGGAGCCCCATACAAAAGGGCAGCTTGCAGTGCCAGGACAAACAGAATGAGCGCGTGAGTGAGGGAGACTGAGCGACCTCAATGGAGCTCTGTCGAGACAGCTGCAGATTTCTTTGTGGACAGACAAAGGTGCCAACACAGCCAGGAGCCCCATACAAAAGCGCATCCTGCAGGGCCAAGAGAAACAGAACGAACGAGTGACAGAGTGGTAGTAATCAAGCTCAACAGAGCTCTATTGTGACTGCTGCAGATTTCTTTGTGGGCAGAAAAAGGCGGCAACACAGGCAGGAGCCCAGTACAAAAGGCCAGCTTGCAGCGCCGGCAGAAACGGAATGAGTGAGTGAGAGAGGGGGAGTGAGCGAACTCAATGGAGCTGTGTCAGAACTGCTTCAGATTTCTTGTGGGCAGAAAAGTCACCAACACAGATAGGAGCCCAGTACAAAGGGCAGTCTGCAGCAGCAGGAGATACAGAACAAGCAGTGAGGGAGGTGGGTGAGCTCAGCAGAGCTCTGTTGGGACTGCTGCAGATTTGTTTGTGGGCAAGGGCAGCAATGCGCGGGGCCCAATACAAAAGGGCAGCCTGCAGTGGTGGGAAAACCAGAATGAGTGAGTGAGAGAGGGGGAGTGAGCGAGCTCAACGGAGCTCTATTGTAACTGCTGCAAATTTCTCTGTGGGCAGAAGAAGGCAGCAATGCAGGCAGGAGCCCAGTAGAAAAGGGCAGCCTGCAGCCCCAGTAGAAATGGAATGAGTGAGTGAGAGAAGGGGAGTGAGCGAGTTCAACGGAACTTTGTCGGGACTGCTGCAGATTTCTTTGAGGGCAGAAAAAGGCACCAACAGAGGCAGGAGCCCTGTACAAAAGGGCAGCCTGCAGTGCCAGGAGAAACAGAATGAGTGAGTGAGTGAGACATGGGGAGTAAGTGACCTCAACTGAGCTCTGTCGGGACAGCTGGGGATTTCACTGTGGGCAGAAAAAGGTTCCAATACAGGCAGGAGCCCAGTACAAAAGGGCAGCCTGCAGCACCGGGAGAAACACAAAGAGCGAGTGAGTCAGGGGAGTGAGCGAGCTCAACGGAGCTCTATCATGACTGCTGTGGATTTCTTTGTTGGCAGAAAAAGGCAGCAACTCAGGTAGGAGCCCAATACAAAAGGCCAGTCTGCAGCGCCAGCAGAAACGGACCGAGTGAGCGAGAGAGGGGGAGTGAGCCACCTCAACGGAGCTCTGTCGGGACAGCTGTGGATTTCTTAGTGGGCAGAAAAAGCTGCCAACACAGACAGGAGCCCAGTACAAAAGAGTAGCCTGCAGCACCTGAAGAAAAAGACTGAGTCACTGACAGAAGGGCAGTGAGCGAGCTCAACAGACCAACGTAATCAACATTCAGCATTGACAAATGCTTGTTTATTTACTGTACTGCCCAATAATGTGAGACCTTCTTATAATTTTAACTATGTAGTTATTTCTGCTGTTACCACAGGGCTGTTGCTGTTTATAAATAGTTCATTTCAATTTATCTTGTTTTGTACATGTTTTTCCCTCCTGTTTTCCCAACCCACCCCCCACCCCCAAAGTCGTGCCTGGAAATGAGCCTTGGTTCAGTGTGCCTCCCAGTTACCAATTTTCAAATAAATTAATTAATAAAAGTCTTGATAGGGCTCTCAGATTCCTTTCACTATGATTTCCTGACACCCAGTCTATCAATAGATGGTGCTTTCCTGCAGTGCTAGTTACCTTTTTAATTACATTTTAAAATAAAAAAACAGGGGATTTACCTGAATGTATGCTGGCCATTGATCCAAAACCAGAACAAAACCTAAACCTAAACCTAAACCAGAACTGCCCTAGTTTTGCACATCACTAATGTTCAGCTTGCAGCAAAAATGGGAGCAACCCCAAAATGGGAACTCCCCAAAGACCACAGTCCACAAACAGTGACAGATTTTTTTTTTTGGGGGTGAAAAAACTCAGCACTAGTGTTTTTTTTGTTTGTTTTGGTAAGAAAGGGTCCTACATTCGATACTTTTCTAGGAACGTCAAGGTTAGTGAACTCATTAGCTACTGAATATAAGTCACTGAAAAGTCCACCATCAGTGAGAAGATTTGGACTATGGGCTCAGTATAGTCCATATCAAATAGATTCCTTACACCTGACCAGAACCTCTGTTTTTTGTTTTAGTAGTTGTGGTTGCTGTACTCTGGCTTTTTGTTGCTGATTTACTTTGTCTACTTACTTGCATGGATTGCTAACAGCTACGAAGCTGGAGGAGGGTAGACTCAGAGGAGATGTGAGGAAGTACTTGTTCATGGAGAGGGTGGTGGATGCCTGGAACAATCTCCCAGTGGAGGTGGAGAAGGCAAAAACTGTAATGGAATTCAAGAGAGCACGGGATAGGCATAAAGGAGCCTTAGAGATGAGGCGGGGGTAAGCCACAGATGACGTAGGGCCTGCAGTGATACAGTAGGTAGGGGAAAATGGGCAGACTAGGTGGGCCAGGCAGTCCTTATCTGCTGTCAGATTTTATGTTTCTATGTAACAGTCAACAGAAGAGCCCAGTTTTCTATATTTGGTTTTTGCTGCATCTCTGAGTGAGAAAGGTTCTATGAAGTCTGGGTGTCTATACAGGTCACAGTGGTGTGTTACCTTAGAGATAAGCATGAGTCTGCAGATTCTGTTGTGGATCTCTGTTACTCTCCACAGCACATTGGATAAACATAGAAACATAGAATTTGACGGCAGATAAGGACCGCTTGGCCCACCCAGTCTGCCCATTTCCCTACCTACTGGATAGTTAACCAGCAGCCTACTTCTTCCTACCCCCACCCCCTAGAATGGCCTTATGACTGTCCCATGCATGCTTGAATTCCACCACTGATTTTGACTCCACAACCTCCTCCGGAAGGCCGTTCCATGCATCCACAACCCTCTCTGTGAAAAAATACTTCCTTAAATTACCTCCGAGCTGCCCTCTTGTTCTTGCACACCTCTTTTTTTGAAAGATGCTACTCTCTTGGACTTTGTTGATTCCCTTGAGGTACTTGAACGTTTCTATCATGTCCCCCCTCTCCCTCCTTTCCTCAAGGCTATACATATTAAGCTCCTTTCGTCTCTCTTCAAATGTCTTCCAGTGCAGACCCTGCACCATTTTAGTTGTCCTCCTCTGGACAGCTTCCATCCTGTCTATGTCTTTGCGGAGATTGGGTCTCCAGAACTGCACACAGTACTCCAGATGGGGTCTCACCAGCTGTCTGTACAGAGGGATAATAGCTTCCTGTTTTCTACTGGTGATGCCTCTCCCTATGCATCCCAGTATCCCCCCAGCCCTCCTTGCTGACCTCTCACATTGCTTGCCCACCTTTAGGTCATCTGATATGACTACCCCCAGGTCCCTTTCCATTTTGTTGTTGTTAGTATCTCACCCCCCATTGTGTACTCTTCCCTGGGTTTTGTTTCCCAGGTGCATTACCTTGCACTTCTTAGCATTGAATCTAAGCTGCCATACATTTGACCATTCCTGTAACCTTGCCAAGTCCCTTCTCATCCTTTTCACCCCACCCTGTCAGACTCTGTTGCAGATCTTTGTGCCATCTGCAAGAGACATACTTTTCCTTCCAGTCCCTCTGCAATGTCGCCATAAAGACATTGAAGAGGACGTCCTAATACTGAACTCTGGCGGCACCCCACTAGTAACCTCCTTTCTTCTGAGTGGACCCATTTACTATTACCTCTGTGTCCTATTCTCCAGCCAATTCTTTATCCAGGCTGTCATCTTGGGACCCACTCCCAGGCTGGCTAACCTGTATATTAATCTTGTGTGGGACTGTGTCAAATGCCTTGCTAAAAGTCTAGGTAGGCATGTCACAGCCCTCCCTGATCTACTACTTTGGTCACCCAGTCAAAGAAATCTATCAGATTCGTCTGGCATGACCTTCCCGCTGTGAATCCATGCTGCCTAGGGTTCTGTGCCCTCTGGCCTCAAGATACTCAACAGTTCTTTCCTTCAGTGATTCCATCATTTTCCCTATCACTGAGGTTAAACTAACAGGTCTGTAGTTTCCTGCTTCTGCCTTGCTCCCACTTTTGTGAAAGGAATCACATCTGCCCTCCTCCAGTCCTCGGGTACCACCCCATCCTCCCAAGATGTTAAAAAGAGTAGTCAGTGGTGTCACTAGTTCTACCCTTAGTTCTTTTAGAATTCTGATATGAATCCCATCAGGCCCCATTGCTTTGTCCACCTTCAGTTTTAAGAGTTCTTTCAGAACCATTTCTTCTGTAAATGGGCTGGTATCAACTTCTGTATCCAGAGTGTTTCTACTGTTTGTTTTAGGTATCTCCCCTCTTCATTTGTAAATACTGAGCAAAAATATTTGTTTAGTATCTCTGCCTTTTCACAGACTCCTCTGCCCACCCTCCCTCCCTTTATTAAGCCTCACTATCCCTCCTTGCTTTTCCTTCGCTCCCTGATGTACCTATAAAAGTTTTATCCCCTTCTTAATTGGGTTGGCTATCTTTTCCTCGGTTTGGGCCTTTGCTGTTCTGACTGCCTTCCCAGCCTCCTTTTGCTTTAACTGATAGTTTTTCTCTGTCCTGCTCCTTCTGCGATTCCTTGTACTTCCTGAATGCTTTCTTTTTCTCTTCAACCTTTGCTGCCACTTCCTTTGAGAACCATAGTGGTTTCTTACATCATTTTGTTTTGTTTATTTGCTTCACACAAAGGCTTGTTACCTCTGTGATGGCAGTTTTTATTATTCCCCATTGTTCTTCCACCCTCCTTCCTGCCCATTTGCTAGTGCATTCCTTAGGCACTCACCCATTTTAGCAAAGTCAGCCTCCTAAAGTCCAGTACTTTTGCCTTTGGCAAAGCTTGACTCTGTTGCTTGTGTTTATTGTGAACCATACTGTCGATGGTTGCTAGTTCCCAGATGGCTACCTACTTCTTATATCTGTGATCCTCTCTCCATCTCCTTTGAGAGAATCAGGTCTAAGATTGCTCCCTCTCGAGTGGGCTCCAATACTAGTTGTCTAAGGCATGCCCCTGTAGGGCATCTAGAATAACCCACTCTTAAGTGGCTGCTGCAACTGCACTCCAGTTAACATCTGGCATATTCAGATCACCCATCAGCAATATCTCCCTTTATCTGCCATTCTAAGTATACTTTCTATCATTTCCTTGTCCATTTCCTCCCCTGGGAAGAGTCTGTATAACCCTGTGCGGATTGTGGTGCCATTGCCTGTCTCCAAATTTACCACAGTGCTTCTTCTCCTCCCTGTTTACCCTTTTGTTCTGTTGCTTTTATTCTTTCCCTTATGTAAGAGCTACTCCTCCTCCTCCTCTTTTACCCTCCCTGTCCCTCCTGTAGATAGTGTATCCTGGTATGTTTACGTCCCAGTCATGGTTTGTGTGTACCATGTTTCTGTGACTGCCACGATATCCAGATGTTCCTCCTCCATCAAGGCCACTAATTCAGGAAGCTTGTTACCCAGACTACGGGCATTGGTACTCATTGCTGTCCATTTTTTGATGGCTTTACCTTCTGTTGCAGCATCCCCCACTGACCTTTCTACCTCGGTCTTTTTCTCATTTAGTACCCTGTACTCATTTTTTCACTTCAATTTTTCACTTTTTCTCATTTAGTACTCATGTAGACCACTAATCGCTGTTAACAGGCAAAGGCGAAAAAATCAGGGTTACTCACCTGTAACCATAGTTCTAGGAGCAGTATATGGCTCACATCCACACTTTGATCACGGTACTTTACAAGCAGTATTTGTCTAATGCAATAAGCTGCCACATTTCACGAATTTGAATACAGCATTATTAAGAGTATGATGTTGGCTTCTGAACTGTTTTCTCCTTTTATTATATACTATTTTAATCCTTCTGATTCTATTACAATGTTATATTTATTTTTATTTTTATTTATTTAGTTTTTGTTGACCGGGTAAGTGCGCTAGCCAACAAGTGACTATTTTCAGGCACGACCCAGGAGGTGCAGTTACAGAACACAGTGATACATAAGAGATTACACAAGCAGGATACATTTGCAGGATACATAAGAAATTACACAGAGCAGGATACATTTGCAAAGGACAAAGTCACACAGTGTAGTCAAGCATAGCAATAAGGATAAAATTACATGTATTCAGTTGTTGAGAACTAGGGAGAGGTGGTGGGGACAGGTGTAAGGGTAGGGCAGGAGGCAGGAGACAGGGTGGTAGGAAGCGAAATAGCAAAGGGAGGACAGGAGGAGGTTAGGCGCCAAGTGCGGCATTAGCGGAGAAGGTTACCACCTGTGGCCAGGACGGTGGAACAGGAGTCAGCAAGAGAGACGGAGAGGTCGGGGAACAGGATAGTGAAGCTATGGGTGCAAAAACAGAGAGGGAGAGGTGATGTGCAGGGGAGGGCGGTGGGGGACTAGGTGCAAGGGTGAGGAGGTTTGAACTAAAGGAATGGGGAGGGAAGGGTAGGGTGGGAAGGGCAGGGTATAGGGGAAAGGGATGAAGGGCACTGGAACAGATAGGGAAATGAGTGGGGGTAGGGAGATAGAGTGCACCTAGTAAGAGAGCAGCGGAGCAGAAGAAGGGAGGAGGACAAGAAGGCGAGGCGGTGAAAACGGCATTAGGCGGGTAGGTAGTAACCTGCGGCCCGAGCAGTGGAACACGAGATGGCAGGAGAGAGGGAGTCACGCAAACTGGTGGGAGGCGGATAAAATAGGAGAGGGGAGGGTGCGACTGAGCATAGGGAGAAGAGGAAGAATAAAAAGGAGGGAAAGCTGGCAGGAGAGGGGCAGAAAGGTGAAAGAAAGGTAGGAAGGGTGGGGCAAGTTATGGCATTAGCGGTGCAAGGTAGCAACCTGTTGACAGGCAGTGGAACCGAAGGCGGCAGAGAGGGTGGAGGCGGTTAGAGGGGAGTGAGGAGAGCAAAGAGCAGGAGAGGGAGGGGCAGGAAAAAGGGAGGGGGTAATGACGGGGTACTGGAGAAATGGCTAAGTCGGAAGGGAAGAGAGCGGGCTGGGAAAGTAAGTGTTACAGGAACAGAGGGTGCAGGATAAGGAATGAAGGTCTTCCTTCCTTCCTTCTTTCCTCCCCCCTTCCTCCCTTCGATAACCTGGATCATACATGGCACAAAGTACATATAGTAAACAGGAAATCTATAACAGATCACAATTATTCAGTTACACTTATTAAACAATTACAGTAAGCAACAGCTTATCGTTTGGTCTCAATGAGCAAATGTTTTCTTTGACTGGTATCATATTAAATAAATAATCTTACATATTGTTATGCAAAAGCCTATGAATCAGAATGCGTACCTCCTTTTGGAAGAAAGCTTCCATGGATAGTCAATTGTTTCCCTTTGTGGAGAGAACAGTGAAAGCATATGGGGGGGAATGGGCAACAGAAATCTAGTGATTCCATTCAATTATCTTTGATATGGTTGTAAAGATGGTTTTGATCCTGAAAAGATAACAACACTATCATACTACAGTATAGGCAGTAACTAACATCTTGGTACAGTATGCGTGACCTTGTATCCCCACTCAAGCAATGTGCCACTCTATGCAAAATTCATAGTTTGGTTTAACCACACACCCAGGTACTTACATTTCATAACCCTATCTACATTTGTATCATCCCTTTCCTGTATCATATATTTACCCACATTAGTCTTGCATTTGGCCTGTGTCCCAACCAGCATTGCCTTTGTTTTCTTAAAGATCTGTGCTGAACCTGGAAGTCATTTTTCCCAAAATAAACTGTTTTTTTCAAGTACTGGTTAAATTTCTGCTATTGTTCCATCTATACAAGCCTTTTAATATTCTCAGTGGGTGTTTCTGCTTTACATTCTGGTGTTAAGCACCATTTTAGAACTGTATGATGTACTTAATGTCCTTCAAGGATCAATCAAGGATCAATCTTGGGACCCCTTCTGTTCCTTATTTTCAGAAATGATCTACAACTGGTGGCTGAGCACACAGGAATTATGTTATATGCCGATGATAGGGTAATTGTTACTTCTGGCTACTCTGATGCAATCTGATTTTCTAAAGATCAAGGGGTGGGTTCACCAGGTCAAAGTTGATTATGAACACACAAAAAACCGAAATGTATGAAATTTCTATTAAAATAAAAAAGACACCCCCTCTCAAGTTCAAATTTACACAAAGAATTTAACTAAATTGGAACAGGTAGAGGACTATAATTACCTGGGGGGGGGGGGGTGGTGACTGTTGATCAGCAGATGTCCTTTTCTCAACATATTGTGGCGTTAGTAAAAAAAAAGTGAACAAAAGGGTGGGGACTTTAAGGAGAACCACAAAATGCCTGATGTTAACAGACAGGAAGAAGTTAGCTGAACAGTTGATTGTTCCAGTACTGAGATATGGCAAGTTGACATATAGAACAGCTAATAAAACACTTTTGGATAGCTTGGATAAAATCTATTTTCGATTGGCAAGATTTGTACTCAGGGGAATTACCACACTTATCATTGTTAGCTGCTTAGTAAACTAAATTGGTTTCCTTTGAAAACCAATTATACTTGTCATTGGCTAATTTTAATTCACAAAATGAAATATATATGTCATTGTCACCCTATCTCAAAACTATTATTTCCAGCAGATCAAAATATGAAAAGGGGTATTAATTAGATTGGCACATTTAAATAAAATCACTGTGGAGAAAACATTTAATAAATATGGGGACAGGACTTTAATTTAAAAGGTTGACACTGTTTGGAACTCTCTCCCCCCAGATACAAGGGAAATCTCAAGCCATTCCATGTTTGTTCTAATTACAAAAGATTTGAAGGTTCACATTTGTAACTGCTAACCATCGTTCTGGGCTTATAAGTCTATTTCTGTCTTTGCACTCTGCACTTTGTACATAGAAATTATTTTTTTAATTATTGTCATACGCCACTATAGTAGTAACATTTATATGTTTATTTTGAAGTGTTTTGTACATGCTTTACAAGAGTTGAATGTATTTTTTATTGTATCTTGCATGTTTTGTGTGTTTGTATTTTTTTGTCTGCAGTATCAGGATAGGGATTACACAGGTATGTCTTGTAAACTGGGCAGCCATCCAAATGACATGTATTACCTGTACAAAAATAAACTTTTACCTACCTACCTACCTTCTCAGCCACAGAGTCTGTAATAGAACATGAATGCATTGTGCCAACAATAGGAGAGTAGAACAGGGACATAAACTACATCATACAGTTCTAAAATGTTTTTTACTAGCAGCACGTAAATCAGAAACTACCACTAAGATAGCTAAAAAGCATGGATAGCTAGAGCAATAACAGAATTTGAATCAGTATTTAAAAAACAGCTTCTACTGGGAAAAATGACATAGATTCAGTGTAGTTCTCCTTTAAGATTACATGAACTAATCAGTTTATTGAAACCCTGTCAACTTTGTAAGGTATGAAAAGTGTTTGTAAAATTATTATATAGCTCCTGAATTTTTTATTTTTTGATTTCATTTACCAGGAAAGTGGATTGGGCAAAAGCCCATTTTCAGCCATGCCTGGGGAAAGGGTAACAACAATAGGACTACATACAGGATGATCGAATACAATACAACATTTTTAAAAATTACAATAAACTATACAATCACACAGTCATACAGATAAAAACTTACATACAAGTACAATATTTACAATTACAATTGCATGTATTTGTGCAAACTTCAGGTATTATCATTGCAAAAACATCTTGATTGCTCTTCCAAATAATTTTGAACTCCCTTTTTAAAGGAATATTTATTTTCATTAATGTCAGTCCCATGCTTTATTATATTATTTAAGAATTTTGAACTGTAAATTGTTATAGATCATTCAGCTATTTTAGTAGATAATCTATTTTCTTGAAATAAGTTCAGCGAAGTTGTTCAAAGCATTTTGAATTTATTCACCCTTCTAAGCATTTTCAATTTATTCACCCTTTTAAATCAATCACACAGAACTTTTGGTGTTTCTTGATTTACAGTCTTATGCAAGAACATAACTGTTGAATGTTACTGGACTCCAAATACAAAACAGTTTTGTCTGCATCTAACAATGTTTGTACATTTTCAAGAGTCCAAGGTAACTTGTTCACAAAAAAAAAAAACAGAACTGACCCCAATATGGAGCCTTGGGTACTCCATGTGTCATTTTAACAACTGATAATTTATTTATTTATTGAAAAGTTTTACCAGATAAGGTACACTGAACAACAAGTTGCTCGTCTCCCAGTACGACCTGGGGGAGAGGGTAAAGGGAGTTACATCGTAGGATATTGTACAAGCAATTCACATAACATAGAAAGTATAGTTTACAAGGTAGGTAGTTTCAACATATACGGTGACCCTATGGATGACCTATAGTGTATAACAGTACAAATGCGCATAAAGCATACATGCAAGCAATATACAGACAGGACAGTTGTCGCTTTAGCAGTAGCAGTTTGTAAGAATTTTAGGGACAAATACAATTTAAGGGATTAACATAGCACTTTAGCATAAGAGTAGGAGAGCAGCGTCATGAGACTAGAGAACACTATTACTATTACTATGATATTACAGAGCCACCAATTTTTACACTTTGTGTTCTATTTCCCAAGTAACTCATGAACCACTGTAACATGTGTGGCACCATACCCAAATCACAAAGCTTCTCAATTACCAGAGCATGGTCTAGCAGATCAAAGGCCTTGGTCAAGTCAAGGCAGACCACCACCACCATATTACCACTATTTATGGAAGAGCAAAGGTCATTCTGGCTGTTGCTCCCTTGCTCTCCCTTCAAGGAAAACCTTACCTGGCCAGGCTACTTTCTCCTACCATTTCCCCAAACTATGGAATTCTCTTCCCTATCTATCTGCTGTGCCACTTCCCGATGCTTTCTTTCTCCTCTCTTCACCATGATTTCACCTCACACTCCTGCAGTTGCCCCTGATACAGTTCTCTGTTCCATTACTTTCCACCCCTACTGTCCCTCTCCTCCTAATCTACACCCCTTCCCTAGCTCACACTGTTAATTCCCCTGTTTACCTCTACACTTTAAATTAATTTCCTTGACTCCCACTGAATTGGTATTTTCTGCCTCTCTCCCTGCATAAATTGTACTTTGTACTCCAATTATTTTCCTTACTGTCCATTGGATTACATTCGATGTCTTATTCTTGCATAAATTGTCTCTTGTTTTAGCTTTTTATGTGAAGTGTGTTTATGATACTTAGTTTTTTTCATCTGCTTAGTAATTGTACTCTGACCACTTCTAAAGTTTGGGAGTAATCAAGCCAAGTGCATTTACTGCAATTTCTTTTTCAACTGCACACACACGAATACTTTTCATGTAATTTATAGCAACGACAAAAGTGTTGGAAGCAGAGATTTCCTTAGTAGTATTTTTCTTGTTGAGGCCACAGAGTCTTTGCTGATACAGTAATCCAAGCTTCTGGTGCATGGTTTTCACCAGGCTGTCTGTGTGGAGATTATATGAGATATACAGTATGAATCAAGCCATGCCCAGAGAGACATACTGTATTGTGCATTTACATGTAACTGCGTGTCGTGCTCCCATCTGTGCCACTGCCTGCAGCCCCACCCGCACCACTAAGAATTCCCATTTACACCACAGAGTTCTGCACCGCTGCAGGAGTACTTCCTGTGTTTTGCACTGCATTTCCTCTGGGGTTGGAAGGCAGGTACGGAATTGACACTTGACAGCTGTCCAGTCTTCCACGTATTCTTCTTATTCGGTCCAGTAACTGCAGTTTTGGTGAGTTACACACAAACACAATACAGTTCTGTTTATTAGTCTGTAAAAGAGCACCATCAATCCCACATATTTTGACACTCTTAAGTGGGGCTGAGAACTGAGAACTACTGCTACTGAAGAAAGCCTGACCTTAAGCTGCCAACAGAATTGGAACATATAGGAATTCTGGACTGACATATCAGTCTGTGGCACTGCAGGTGTTTTAATAAACTTCATAAAATACTGTGGTTTCTGTCATAGGAACTGCTGATATGACGAGATGAGAGGGGAGATTAATAGAGTACCTGTCGTATTTTGGGATAAAGACTTTTTTTGTATATTTAAATATTAACTCAATCACAGGGGTCCCTTTTTAACTGCCTATGAGTGACATCTATACTACTCCCACCACCTTGAAGGAAAACACCATTTACCTGCCAGTGCTGCTGCTAGTGCCTATGCCCCTGATTAGTAGTTCTATAGCAAAAAATAATTTTTCAAACTTAATTTCGTTAATTATATTTAAGTTTTAAACAGTACTAGCAAACTACTGTTTTCTAAGACTGCCAGCAGCCATCTTGTGGAGCCACTCACGCCCTCACCTGGGATATGCTAATATGCCCCTGCCGACCAATGTGCTGAGTCAGCAGCAGTATAGTAACATATCCCAGGTGAGGGAATAAGTGTCTCCCACAAGATGGCTGCTGGCAACCTTTGAAAATGGATGTTTGCTGGTGCAGTTTAAAACTTAATTATAATTACTTAAAGAGCAACTCTCTATTATAATAAAAAGCTTAAAAAACACTAGATTTATACCAATTATGTTTTAACTTTGTTTTCTAGTTATTTGCTATTTTTTCTTACATTCCCCTGCTGTTGCTCTGCTAAGTATTGTAGGTGTAAGCACCCCCTCTCCACATCTAGGGGTATGATGGTGGCAAATGTCCTGGGGAGGGGGCACTACATAACAAAAAGAGTCCACATACCTGGTCAGTCTGGCTTACCAGACCTGATGGTACCAGGGTGCCCACAGACCACTGGGCACGAGCTGAATCACTGGAGAATTGAAGATGAGGGTTTTCACCTGCCTGGCCTTTCCATCTTTGCCACAGAGGCCCTTCTAAGCAGTCTTCACCAGGCAGGCCTCTCGATGTTCATCTCCTGGTTCCTCTGGATCCTCCGGCTGCACACCCTGGAGCGTACACTGGTAACTGACTGTGGAGGCAACATTTTTTAGCAGTAAACAGTTTCTCTAACATAAACAAGGCAACACTCTGAACTGCAGAAAACAGGGGGATCCCATTTAATGAACAGATAATAAACAAGAAACAGTCCTCATGGAGCAGTAAAACACACACTAACAGTTCACTCTGGACCGACAGGTCACATCTTTAGCTTGAGAAGCGCTGTGGACCACGTAGTTCACATATGGAGCTAAAGTCCAGGTGGCTGACTATGGCCTAGACAGCCAAAACAGTCCATATGCAGGAAGCTTAACTTGATGCCGAATCAGGCCTTTAAATGTAAGCAGCCACAGTTTTCATCTTCTCTTTTCTCCTCTTCCACGAGGAGTATGGCCCTTTCATGGGATGGCTGACCCAACTACTGCCTCTGTTGCTCTGTTTGCTTCTCCTCCCTCTGAATATAGAAGCACGCAACTCTGGGGGGACAGCTGCCCATGCCTGCAGCCACCCTCACAGCATGCTCCTTTTGGGCGTAGAGCCCAGAAATAAATAGATACAGGACTCCTTAAGCCCAGTCTCTCCAACTTTTAAATAGTTCTGGAACAAGAGGCTGTTCTTGGACCTCTGGTCCCCTCACCTCACAGGTTCCATTCCTCCTTTTCTTTCCCCTGCCCTTTATCTGTGCCAAAAGGCAAGCAGACGCTCCTCCTATTTCTCTTACTGGAACAACTTTCTCTCTAAGGGGAAGAACACTCAATTCAGTCCCTTGAAAGGGAATGAACTGCAGTCTGGCCCCACCCTGGGGCTTACATGTAAATGGCAGCCACCACGTCCTTCTTCTGAGTGCTGTATAGCCCAAACCAAAAAATAAACACATCTGCATGGCTGACCGGGCAAAAGCCCCACTCCAAACTCCTCCTCCTCTCTCTGCTCCTTCTCGAATCCCTTGTTCCCTTGCTCTCTTCTCCCTTTTATACCCTTTCTCCCACAGGCACCAAACTTCTCTGAGGTCCAATCACGGACCAATCCTGAGGTGCTAAAAACACTATCCCCGAGTGCCCTGTGGGACTGGTAGTCACATTTCAACTATTTACACTTGGCACCAAGACTACTTTCCTTAAAAAGAGCAGCTGCTCCTTTAAATTTTCTATTCTCGGTGTCCGCGCATGTGCAGTGCATGTGGATCCACCATCTTTATTTAACTTTAAATATTTATTTATACTCGGAGTGGTCCTGAGCCCAGTCATCCCCCAAACCAGACCCATTCCCACCAAGCCAGGTGGCATGGACACATTCCCACCTGACCCTGAAAAGGCTAAGACAACAGGGAAACTGGCCATAGCCACAAGCCGTACCATCATTGGGGTCATCAGGCACAACTCCTACCTGGAACCACAGGACCACCAGCACCACAGGGGAGACCAGAGACCACCACCCGGAGGTAAGCCCACTTTGGGTGGCTTACATACAGTAGGTAATTCAGCACTTATTTCACTGAGTCTTTAAAAAAGTATCTGACTCTCCGCTGCTAACCACACAATTGCTGTTTTGTGACAGCAGTCTGTTGCTATGGTGAGCACTATGATGTCATAAACAAAGGTATTGTGAGGTTAACAGGGGAGAGGCAAATGTTTTTTATAATGACGTTTTAGATAGATTACCAAGATGGGCTGTAAACTTTGGAAAGAAACACTGAAAATGAAAAAATTGATTCTCTGGTACAGTCTAATACTGTAGCTGAAGCATCTTATTTATAAAAGTACATGCTGAAGTGCAGAGTTTAACTTAGAAACATAATTTTTTTGATATAGAACCACTAATCAAGGGCATAGGAACTAGCAAGGGAGTACCAGCAAGTAATTAGTGTTATCCTTTAAAAATGGACAGCTTCTTGTTCATTCATTTCTCTCCAATGTCTCACTACAACGACGCTTTGGTGTGTTTTTGCATGAAAGTCCTGTTGGGGAACAGCTTGCAGGGTAGCTTGTGAGTTGTGCTTTTTGTTAATTCATATTCGGACATGGATGGCACGGGGTGCCACAGGGCGGCACCAGTGCAAACAAAGCAACATGTTTACATGCTACCAAAAATTGTCCACACTGGTACATGTCCCCACGAAAACACTGATCACTCTGCACTGCAATAGAGTGACTTACAATGCTCCAGCAGTTGTTTAAACTACTAGATCTGCACCGGTGCCACTCATCTGCATTGCTTACAGCTGTGAAGATCACCTAGTGTAAACTTGCATTGCTGGGATACCCAAAAATCTGATCTGAGCTTGGATAGTCAGATAGTAGGATGATCCGTATCTGAATCTGACCTCCAATCCTAGCGTCAGATGGCATCAGATAAGGATACAGACATCCTAACATCTGACTATCCTAATTATCCTACGCTAGATACCCCCCACTGTGTAATTAAGTTTTGGCCCCTACCCAAACCACCCTGACACCCGCCTCCCTGGTCCCCCCAAGCCCACTGCATACATTAATTGTCCTTCCCATCCCCGTAATGCTGCAGTCTTGCTCAGTCAAAATCATCCCCCTCCATGTCCCTGCTCTACCCCATGATACAGTGGATGCCCCGCCCAACACACCTACTAACACCCGCCTCCCTCTTCCCCCCAAGCCAACTGATGATTTTTGAAACTAAATATGTCTGTGGCATTTACAGTCAATCCTATAATAAACTTGATTATAGTAGAGCTGTAACTTGCACTTGGGGTGGGGTGGGGTGAGAACTGAGTACAGAAAGACTATTAATGATTGCAGTGGGTGGGAGAATTGAGGTGACGATTTTTGACTGGGTGTGGCTGTGGCATTTATAGTTAGTCCTATAATAAACTTTGTTATAGGAGAGCCATAACTTGCATGGGGGGGGGGAGTGAGGAAGACAAATAGAGAATAAATGATGGGGAAGTGTGTGTTATGAGAATTTAATGCACACTTTAGGTGTGGGATACTACATAAATCCCAAGGACGAAGCCCGAGGGTCTTATTAAAGCATCCCACACTGAGGGTGCGCATTAAATTCAAGTGTGCCACACACTTCCCCATCTTTTATTTTTTATAATATACTGAGCAGCAATTTTTCTCCTGCCTGTCTTTAGTGTTCACACACACACACACACACACACACACACACACACGCTCTGACTCCCTCTCTCTGCTTCCTTCTCACTGACTATTTTTACATTCTTTTCTTTTTGTTTTATTTTAAAGCCTGTTGTTTGGTTTCTGTTTGATGATTACTTAGGTTGCCTCTGCCGAGATAAAGTCTAGGACGCTCCCCAGGCACGCTCTGGTGCCGAAACAGTCAGATGGCAGGATCAACCAGATATTTAGTGGGTACAAAGACTGGATCAACCAGATACATTTAAAAATTAGAGAAAGAATGGTCATGTCTTCTTGCTGTGGCGGCTCCTCAGGACAGAAGACATGGAGTGGTTTCTCAGGAAGCGAAAGACAGAGCCGCCATGTTAGAGAGTGTTCAGCACGCCCACATCTATTGTGTAAGCCAATGTGGGAGCGGCACCACTTGATTGGCACAGCACGTGAATGCGGCAAATATCAACTGGTTCAGCCCATAGGGAAAATTGCTGACCAGTTATTATTTACCGGTAATTGATGCAGTGGGCTGGGGGGAGGGAAGTTGTGGGTTACTGGGTGGTTTGGGTGGGTGGTTTGGTAATGTTGGGTGGGTTACAGGGTGGGAAGGAGTTTTTGAATAAAAGTGTTAGAATTTTGGATTTTTGGCAGTTGAATCTGAAAATCTGAAATCCAACTTTCTTGTTGAAATCTGAAGCATATGTTTTTATAATGGCTTATCTGAGCAACCCTAGTGTAAATGTGCCTCCTAATTCAAAGTTTATCAGAGTTTGAGGCTTTAAAGTGTACACACATATGAACATATGACTGAACAGAAAAAGACCTTGATGTCTGTTATGACTGCCCAAGTCTGCAGACGGTCAGTGACGCTCCTTGACGAAGACCTATTCTGGTCAAAACATCTGGGCATGCGTGTCCTCCATTCTGGAAGCCTAATAAAAGAATATTGAGCAGATGTTGGCATCCTGGCTACTGTTTCTACAGTGCAGTTTTCGGTTCCTTTGTTCTACTGAGGGATCCACACCAGCAGGCTATCTGCTCCTTCCTCCCCACTGATATCCTCCCACTCACCCACACTCCCCATCCCCTACATGCATCTTTCCCTTTTGCTCTGTCCCAGCCTCTCTTTTATTTATTTATCTGAATTTTATTGACCTGGTAGGCCCACTGAGACAATGCTGTCCCTTTTTTCAGGAGCGACCTAGGAATATAAGCATTCCATACATAAGATAAACATTGCTATACAGTGGGGGAAACAAATTACACTTATAAATAAAGGAAATGAAAACATATTATGTACAGAGATACATTGTAACTTGTGGTTATACTCAATATATCATACAATAAACAGTCAGAACAAAGAATCCAAAAATAGACAAGCTTAACATAATTACACAGATTAGAGTACAGGGTAGGTCTAGTAAAGGCAGTGTGGTACATACACATAAATATTGTCTATTGAGCATTCTATACATGTATCTAGGAGAATTAAAGAGAGAAAAAAAAAACATAAGTGAGGAGTTTAAATTGCCATGCTCAGTAAGACATATGGGGCAGAGGAAGGGGGAGGGTGGTTGGGAGAGAGGGCAAGCTTAAAAAGGGAGGGAAGACCTGTAGGAGGGAGGGCATGTAGAACAAAGTAGGATTATTTACAGTCACAGAATGGAGGCTGAAAGACTATTGCTTTGTATAATCTTTTAAATTGTGTAAGAGATGTACATGTGAGTAGGTCCGGTGAGAGATTGTTCCATTTTTGAGGTGCAGCAACAGAGAAGGATCTTTCACAAATAGCTAGTCGAGTCTTGGTTAGTTTTAGGATTGGATATCGAGAGGATCACAGGGATCTGGTAAAGGGTTTCAGTATGAGTAGGTTGGAGAGACTGGGCAGGGAAGGCAGGTGTATGAGCTTAAAAGTGGTGTAGAGCAAAGGGAATTCAAGACGGGCTTCAAATGATAGCCATCCTATGGTAAGAAGCACATCGCAGTGGTGGGTACGAGCAGGGACTAATGAAGTGAAATGAGCTATTCTATTATTATTATTATTTTATTTAGCTTTTGTTAACCAGGTAAGTACACTAGACAAACAATTTGCCTATTTTCAGGTACGACCTGGGAGAGTACAGGAAATTACATACTTACACACTTGGGACAACATGGTACATAATTAGACAAGCATTTGTCAATGCCGAACGTTCGCTTGCAGGTATTTGCAGTGGTGTTTGGCATGTATGGTGCTGTACCCTAGTGCCCTGTGCGACTGCTGGTATTTGCACAATAAATTGTCAGCATGACCTTTTTTACCCCCATTGTGCGCCATATAGGCGAAACACGCTTTGGGCAGGATGTGAAAATGACAGTTGTAGTGCTCATAAGGAAGTGTGGTAAAATGGCAATGTTGAAAATGTGGAGTGGAAATATTGAAAATTCGCAAAGCTAGGAGCGCATGGGAACGTGCAATGCAGCCTGTGAAACAGTCATTGTTAGAATTTTCTACCAAATTGTCAACACTGGCATTTTAAAACCTCTGCTAATGAACAGTGTCACTGTGATTGTGTTACTGTGTGCCATACATTGATTTTGCACACCGACTGCGCCATTGTGCACTACATGGGCGGAAACACGTTTTGGGCAGGATGTGAAAAATGACAGCTGTAGTGCTCATAAGGAGGTGTGGTAAAATGACAATGTTGAAAATGTGGAGTGAAAATATTGAAAATTCGCAAACTTACGAGCGTGCATAGGAACTACGCAATGAACACTCGTAAAACAGTAATTTCTAGGAATTTTGTAACCAAATTTTCAACACAGCCATTTTAAGACCTCTGCTCATGAACAGTGTCACTGTGATTTCTTAATGTGTCCCATACATTGAGTTTCTTGAACTGCTTTGTCATTAATAGCAGCTACATGGGCAGAAACACGTTTTGGGCAGGATGCAAAAAATGACAGCTGTACTGCTCATGAGGTGTGGTAAAATAGCAATGTTGAAAATGTGGTGTGAAAATATTGAAAATTCTCAAACTTACGAGCGTTGTAGGAACTGCGCAACGCACGTCCGTAAAACAGTCATTTTTAGGAATTTTTTCAACAAATTTTCAACACAGCCATTTTAAGACCTCTGCTCATGATCAGTGTCACTGTGATTTTCTTAATGTGTCCCATACATTGATTTCACACACCGACTGCGCCATTGTGCGCTACATGGGCGGAAACACATTTTGGGCAGGATGTGAAAAATGACAGCTGTACTGCTCATGAGGAGGTGTGGTAAAATGCCAATGTTGAAAATCTGGAGTGGAAATATTGGAAATTACAAACTTACGAGCGTGCATGTAGGAACTGCAACGCACTGCACTACAAAGTTATTTGTAGGAATTTTTCACCAAATTTTCAACATAGCCATTTAAGACCTCTGCTCATGAACAGTGACACTGTGATTTTCTTAATGTGTCCCATACACTGAGTTCGCACCAACTGTACCATTGTGCGCTACATGAGCAGAAACACACGTTTTGGGCAAGATGTAAAAAATGACAGCTGCACTGCTCATGGGAGGTGTGGTAAAATGGCAATGTTGAAAATGTGATTGAAAATATTGAAAAATTCGCAAACTTATGACGAGCATAGGAACTCGCCACGCTGCGCTCGTAAAACAGTCATTTAGGAATTTTCACCAAATTTTCAACATAGCCATTTTAAGACCTCTGCTCATGAGCAGTGTCACTGTGATTTTCTTAATTGTCCCGAACACTGATTTCGCACCGACTGTGCCATTGTGTGCCACATGGGCAGAAACACGCTTTGGGTGAGATGTGAAAAATGACAGCTGTACTACTCATAAGAAGGTGTGATAAAATGGCAATGTTGAAAATCTGGAGTAGAAATATTGAAAATTCGCAAACCCTCAGCCGCGTGCGTGGGAACTGCGTAACGCATGTTAAATGAAACTGTCATTTTTGGAATTTTGCACCAGATTTTCAACATGGGGTTTGGACCTTCTCATGAATGATGTCACTGTCATGGCACTATTCAGGCCTGAAGGGTGATTTTGCGCAGTGACTGCGAAATCACCCTCCGGCCTGATAACGCCATGACAGTGACATCATTCATGAGAAGGTCCTAAAACCCCATGTTGAAAATTTGCAAAATTCCAAAATGCCTGAGATATGCAATAAAGTTGAAACCCCCTATCTAGCCCATTATACAGCTTACGGCATTTTCTCAGTTCACAGTCGCCTTTGAAGAGTGCAGGCGTGTTCCCGGTCCACGAAGATCGTCGTGGGAGTCCGGAGGTAAGTATGGGGTGGGGGGTGTGAGAAGGCAAGTGCGCAGTGGGTGGGTGCGGGTTGTGGGAGGGGCTGGGGCGCGCGTGGGACCGCTTTTATTTTACAGGTTTAAAAAATGACAACGTGGAACATTTGCCACGCTGGGGTGGGCCCCAGCGGGCAGAAGATGGCTGGGGGCCGAGGAGTCGACGGGGATTGGGCATCCTCGCCAGCAACCACGTGGGGCCGAGGAGCCGACGGGGATTGGGCACCCTGGCCGGCAAAAAACGAACGCTTACACGCTGGGGTGGGCTCCCAGCATGGCAGCAGGATGGCTTGGAGGGGCCATGGAGCCGCGGAGGATTGGCACCCGTCGGCAAACAACGCTTGCCATGCTGGGGGCTCCCAGCGTGGCACCAAAGCTTTGGGGCGGCGTGATGCGCGTGGGGGAGTGCGCGTGACACGAGGGGGGGACGGCGTGATGCGGTGCTCAGTATGGCAGCGGTGCTTTGCTTTGAAGCAGAGGAACACCGCTGTCATGCAGAGCTCCTGCACCCATTGGTGCAGGACCGCCACGCCTGCTCAAGGGAGCAGTGTATTGGATGGGAGGCACACCTCCGTGTGCTACTCTCCCAAAACATATTCTAGCATGCCATGTGAACGTAAAAAGATTACATGTCATAAGACAACAAGGTACAGGTTAGAAAAACAAACCGTATGTCACATGCGAATATCATAATGTAGAATACACAAATTACAAGGCATATGAGACACATTTAGTTAGAATAGGTACAGCAGAGTAAACAGTGTGCGCCAGTTTTGGAGCAGTACAAGGCAAGGATTGGTCATGATAAGCTTGTCTTATTCTGTTTAGGTTAGTAGTCTTAGCTGAGTGCAATAGTGAAGCACCATAGAGAAGGCATGGAAGCAGGGTAGTGGAGGCTATGATTCTCCTGGTCTGAGGTCGAATGTAGGGAGCAGTCTGGTATAGGAGGCCTAGCTTCTGATGTGTGGATTTTGTGACCTTGTCAATATGTGTTTCAAATGACAGGTGTTCGTCAAGTGTTAAACCGAGGCATTTGAATGAATTTACCCCTTCTAGAGCCTCACCGGAAGAGGTCTTGATTACCAAAGGAGGATGGGTGGCCCTATCAAAAGTGGTGTGGTGAAATAACATAGACTTGTTTTTTTTTTATGTTGAGCACCAATAGGTTGATCTTAAATCACGCCTCCAGCTGCTGGAAGCCATGCTCTAGATTGATATTGAGGGAAAAGATATCATTAGAGGATCTGTAAAGTATGGCATCGCCAGTGTACAGCTGTATTGATGCCTCTCCACAGTTTGATGGTAGCTTGTTGATAAAGCTGGAGATGAGTGAGTTGGCCCAGTATTGGACCTGTCTCTTGGAGCTGTCCACTGTCTTCAGGGAGACCACTTCCTTCTGCATCTCATTCCACTTATCTACCACTTTCTCCATGAAAAAGTGCTTCCTTGTTTCTCTCCTGAACCCCCCCACCACCACCACCAGCTTGAGGCAGTGCCCCCTAGTGGTTCTGTTCCCACTAAGGCCCCTCAGAGCTCACCCTGTTTAAACCTTTAAGGTGCTTGAAGGTTTCGATCATGTCACCCAACTCTTTTCTATCCTCCAGGGAGTACGAGTTGCGATCTCTGAGTCTTTCCTCATATGTTCTGCCTTGCCGTCCCTGGAACATTGTGGTTGCCCTTCTCTGGACCGTCTTCAGTAGACTGTTACCCTTCTTTAGATAAGGGCACCAATACTGACCACTGTACTCTAGGTGTGGCTGTACTAACGATCTGCATAGTGGCAGAATGATCTCTGCTTTCCTGCTGGTTATTCCCCTTGCTGTGCAGTCCAGCATCAAATTCGCTTTGGCTGCTGCTCTCTTGCAGTGTGCTGAGTGCTTCAGATCACTCATGATGATCACTCCCAAGGCCTTCTCCTTCTCTGTCCTGTTAACATGCATATCACCCAGCAGCCAGTACCTGGTCACCAGGTTCTTTGTCCCCAAGTGTATTACCTTACATTTTTTGGCACTGAATCCCAGCTGCTAAATACCTGACTTTTTCTAGTTTAGCCAGTCCCTCCCTGATGTCCTGTCTCTCTTCCTTCATATCTACTGTCGCACAAAGCTTTGTGTTGTCTATAGCCAGGCATATTTTACCCTTCATCCTGTTTGCAATTTTGCTGATAAAGATTGTTGTACAGCACTAGACTGAGCACTGAGCCCTGTGAGACCCGACTAGTAGCTGAGCTAACCTCTGAGAAATCTTCCCCAAACACCATTGTCTGACTTCTGTGCTGCAGCCAGTTTCTATAACCCCCTTCACTATTTACCTCCAGGTCCTCCATCTTCCTGATTAATCTCCTGTGGAAAATAGAGTCAAAGGCCTTACTGAAATCCAGACACAGGAATATCCACTGCTTGTCTGCTGTCCACTGTCCTGCTTACCCAGTCACAGAAATTAATCAGGTTAGTCTAGCAGGACTGCCCGGACACAAACCCATGCTGGGTTAGCGTTAAAACTTTGCAGAATTCCACCAGCAAAATTTGTCGAATAACCAATTCTGTTCTGAAATGCTTTCAGAATTTCATTTTGTAATTCTGTGGAATTCTGAGAAGCATTTCTATGTGACCCCCAGAATAATATTTCGAGGATTATGTAATTTGCAGAATATTATTCCACGGTTTGCAGAAAAGGAATCTGTGGTTTATATAAACTGCGGGATACTATTCCACAATTTAAGTGTGTTAAAAAAAATCCACTTTCAGAATTTTGGAATTCCACATGTGAAGGAATTCTGCAGAATTAAGTGGACTTTCCAAAAATTCTGTGGCATCCCATTGAAAATGGGCAGACTAGATGGACCAATGTTTTTTTGCTATAATTTTGTATGTTTCTAAGCGGAATATGAAAATTCTACACAGATGCAGAGATTGCATGCAGTGTGGAGAGATGCAGAGAAACCAAGCAAATTTGGGTATTTGTTTTCTCTTCATCATTTGATGGCTACTACACACACTGCTGTTCTGGAAACTGCCTCTTCAGTATGTCTTATGTCCCTGGGCAGACCTGGTACTTGCTGGGGAGTGATTGCATAGCAGGTCGAGTCCCAACAGGACGAGACATGTCCATGGTTTGTTGTTTCAGCCTGAACTGGATCAGACTAAAAACATGTTGAAAAGATGACTGTTGGTGTGGTGGCGCCTTGTTAGCCTGCCCTGCACAAGGGTTTGCATGCCACAATGCCGTGAGTGGGTATGGGCTTTAGACTGTATGTGTGTGACTGTGTTATGGACAGATGCATACAATCCAAACAAGTTGGATATTTGTTCCTGCCTTGCATCCATCTATGGAGCCTACCCCCTGCTGTCCTGGCAAACTGCCACAGAAACAGTGAAGCAGAGAAAAGTGATGTTAGATGAATTGATAGCTCCACTGTTTTTCTGGTCTGCATTGTTATCTACTAAGATTAGGTGCCTTTTTGGCATGCTACTGTACTTAAAAAAGTACTAAATACTGTGCCTGATTTCCTCTGGGGTTGACCTCGCACTTGGCAAAGAAGCAGTTGCACTGCACGTAGTATTCTCAGCATGGCGAAACAAATGTCTGTGGTCATTCCTTCTTGGCTTAAACTGGATCATGATACCTTGCAGTGGGTTTGAAGCTTTATATGCACTGCTTGTGTGTGGAGAGGTGCACAAAAACAAACAGGGTGGGCTAGCTCTAGGGAAATCGCCTTTCTTAAAGAGCAACTTTCTATTATAACAAAAAGCCTAAAAACACTGGACTTACACCACTTAGGTTTGAACTTTATTGTTTTCTAGTTTGTTATTTTTTGTCACTTTCCCCTGCTGTTAGTTTAAGAAATATTGTAGACAATGCAGTAATTATATCACTGAGTCTTTCAAAGTGTGTCTGACTCTCCCCTGCTAACCACACAATTGCTGTTTGTGACATCACTGTCTGTTGTCATGGTGAGCACTATGATGAAATAAACAAAGGTACTGTGAGATTAACAGGGAGAGGCAAATCTTTTCAAATGTTTTCTAGACTTTTTAGATGGACTGTCAAGATCTGCTGTAAATCTTGGAAAGTAATATTGAAAATGAAAAAATGTATTCTTTAGTAAACTGTGACAGCTGAAACATTATTTATAAAAACGATGCTGGCGTGCAGAGTCACTCTTTAACCTTGATACAGAGGTTCTGATTTTGTTCTTCCTCACTGTAAAATGCATCGCCTTTGTCTCTTGGATAACTAGTGTAACACCCCACTCGTGGGCTTACCTGTGAGCCCCTAAAAGGCTTGTTTCTCTGGGGTTTTGCTTCCACCCCCATTCTTTTAGAGTCCTGGCTTGTCTCCTGTGTTTTCTGCCTCTCCTCCAGTCCCTGCATGGGTTTTTAGAGAGAGCAGGGCTGGAGGAGTCGGTTTACGGAGGCACCATGTTTAGGAAAGGGCACTTTGGTGCCAGTGAGCTCCACGCATGCGCAGTAGCACATTTTCTTTTGGCTGTTCCTCAGCCATTTTGGCTGTCCTCTACGGTGGTCCCGGTCTCAGGGAAAGTCAAGAGAAGGACTGGGATTGTTTTTATTTTTCCAGTTAATAATTTTTATTAATTATAAACATACATATAGCCATACAGTTACAGTGCTTATATATAAGAGCAGAGAGGGATTAGGACTGGGACTATTAGCAGAACCGGAGAGGCAGCAGGGAAGCAGCAGGAGTAATTTTAGTGAGCAGTAATTGCACATGGGAATTGAGATGCCTCCTTATTAATATTCATGAGGCTGCATGAATAAAGATAAGCGGGTCTGTCCAATGTCTAGGGGCACTAGGAACGGCACTTGCGACAGGAAAATAAAAGGAATAATTAAATAAATAAAGATATAGTGTGCAAAGAGAGAAAAGAGGCTGGCAGTCTGTGAGGGGAGTAAATAGATAAACTGGCTTACAAAGACTGCAGCAGGAGGTTAAAGAGTGGATTGGTATGGACTGCACTGGGACTGTGTGGGCTGCCTGGGGGTTATGTATAATGGCAGCAGCAACTGGCAGAGGGCAAAATAAAATGATAAAGGTGCAGTCATTTTACAGGGCACAGGGGTGGCTACAGCTGTGTGGAGAAATGTATAAATAAAAGTGAAGGGTTTGGCTGCAGGGGCACTTACAATCTTGGGACATTGTGTAAACTGTGGACACTGTTTACTTTGGCTACCATGTTTAGCAACCATGTGACACCAGCCAGCCAACCACTGAGTCAGGATTCTTGCCAGGGACTCTGGGACTGTGTGAACAGACCTTTGGGGAAAAATACCGGGAAAGGTTTAGGCGCCTTTTTCAGCACCAATGAGGCATCAAGGGAATCTCGTACATACTAATTTTTCTTGAGGACAGTGGCTCCAGCCAATGGGGAGCTGCCATAGAGCTCCCAAAAGTTAAGGACTGTTGGGTTTCAAGTCAGTCTGGAAAGAGTCCCTGCTGAAGGAGGGGAGTTCTTGCCCCTGGAGAGGATAGGGCTGCAAGATGGGCCTGCCTGGGGGCTGCCAGCAATTTGTCTCCCAGGGCAGGGAGTGTACTGCCCCATCCAGAAAAGCAGAAGCAAGGAAGAAGCATCTTAGAAGAGAAAAAGGGAAAACTACAGGTTGCTGACTGTTCAGCATTGTTCTGAAGTTGCACCACGGTGGTGAGATAAAGGCAGCTCGAATGGAAAAGGAAGAGCTGCAGATTTCAAGAATTTGTGTTGAAATGAAGATGCACCCGAGCAGTGAGAAGAGGTGAAAAGTGGTTGTGTCCTCAGCCTGGAAAAAAGACAAAGGTTGTGTCTAAGCCTGGAGAAAAAAACAGAATGCAGAGGAATGATGAGGAACAAGATAATATGAATGTGCTGAGAGAAGGAAAGGAAGAGTGAGCCTCTTCAAGTGGAGAATTGTTATGTACCTGCATGGTAAGAAAAGGGACTTTGAGTGCAGGAAATATGTGTGAGCCAGAATGAGAATGTGGCTGTGTTGAAGTTGAGAGACTATGAAAGCAGAAGGATGGACAGGTGCCTTCCGGGGTCAGGTACCTGTTGTCTGCTCCTGAGATACAGCGAAGAAAAGAGAGAAACAGATTGCTTTGGCTGCACACCGTGGCAGAAAAGATAGAGAAGAAAGAGAGAAGACAAGAGATAAATGTGCTGAATGTTTCTGCTGACACCCAGGGCCAGGTGGGGAACTTCTAACCCCCATCAAGTGGGGTCTGCCGCTGAGGGATCACAGGTCTTGTACAGAGTGCTAGGGTGCTATGATCGGAGGGGAGCTGGGCTGTGGGGCCTCTCTCTGGTCTGGGTCCTCTGTAGTTGGCCAGCCTGGTGCACATGTCCTGCAACAGGCCTATAATGGGCTGAAGGGGACAAGCTGCAAGATTTGAGAACAAGAAGAAGAAACAGCAAGCTACAGCCTCTGTGCCCATTTCAAGCATCTAGCCTGGTTCTGCCTGTGTTCCATCAATCACCAGGAAATCAGTAAACTGTGCCATCCAAGGACTGATTCCACAGAACCATGAGTAAAGGCAGGAACTGCCCTGCACAACCTGGGAACTGTATGTAGTATGCTCCCTAGGGCTGGAAGAAATGCAAAGGGGAAATGTAAAAAGTGAATTTAATTCAAGAAAGCATGCCAACACCGGCTACCAGCTGCACCTTGAGTCTGCAACTTAAAATGTGGGTACCCAGTGACAGGACTTTGGGGTTAAATGGACTGGGACTTGTGGGTCTGGGTTTGAGTACACCTGCAGCAGTTAGCTAGCTAAGTTAGATCTGATGGCTGCAATAATTGAAACATGGTATTGAAATCAAGAAGGGAAATGTGAATTTGGGGAAATACAAATCTTTAAAATGCTTGAACTCTGTTCCACTTACCCCATCCTAGCCCTCCCCCCTGTAAATGAACAGGATGTTATTGTTTTGCAGCAGAGATTAATCCAGAGCTTAAAGAAGACAGGAAATCATTTCTAACTGGCAGCTGTTTATAAAGTTCTTAGTCTCAGAAATTATATGCATTCACCTAAATTTTCAATATGTAACTGTACTTAGATAAAAAGTGATAAAAAAGGCTTTATTTTGCATCATCTCATTTTTATGGGCAGCATTCTGTTACAGTTCTCCTCATGGAACCAATAATTTGAGTTTTATCTATGTCATGGTTTGTGCACAGAACTCTAAACAGGGTTCTGATAGGTCAGCAGCTCATAATTATCATTCTGTACACAAATCGTGACACATAGTGACAAACTCTACATAAGTGATTCCATTAAGTGAACTGTAACAGAATGCTGCCTATCTAATCACAAAACTACAGTTTTACCGATCCCTTTTTATTCAGGTGCAGTTAAATATGGATACTTAAGGAGAATGCATATCATGTCTGAGAATAAGAACTTTATAAACAGCTGCCAATTAGCACAAATTTCCTGTCCCCTTTAATTTTAGCGAGCATGTAATTGGCTGAGAGGGAAAAGGTAAATGGTAACTGAATGTGGGGAGATACGAATCCTGGTAAGTCCATGCCTGGGGTTACTGTTGGGGAGGTGGGTTGGTACAACATCCCAGGGGGTTGTACTGCAAGCAGTCAGACCCACTAATATGTACTCTGGGTGGAGGCACCGTCATTTTATTGTTATCTTTTGGGACAGGACCCCTGCAGGTCAGCTATGGGAACCCAGGCCCCTTAACTGTGGTCAGGCCTGCACAGCAGGGGCAGTGGCACTCTTCAGGACAGCGCTGGAGAGGGGCTACACTAACACTAAAAACATCATAAAACGATGGATTATCCTGGATAAATAAATTGTAAAAAAAAAAAAAAGGAACTAAATGGAGTTTGGTTTTATATAGTGCTGGTTTGACTTAGTGGTTAGATCTGTATCGCTCGCTGGTGAGACCCCACCTGGAGTACTGTGTCCAGTTTTGGAGGCCGCACCTTATGGTGGAGGCAGTCAAGAGGAGGGCAACTAAAATGGTGCAGGGGATGTACAAGAAGCCATACAAAGAGAGACTGAGGGATCTCAATAAGTACACCCTGTACAGGAGGTGAGTGAGAGGTGATATGATAAGAGTCTACAGTACAAGCACTCCACAGGGGTGAACAAGGTACAAGAGGAGTCTCCTATAAAATGAGAAGAGTGCCAAGACCAGGGAGCATGCGATGAAGCTGGAGGGAGGAAGTTTAGAAGAGATGTGAGGAAGTATTTCTTCACTGAAGGGTGGCAGGCGCCTGGAACAGACTGCCAGCAAAAGTGGTGGGAGTGAAAATAGTGGGGGCTTCAAGCATGTGTGGGATAGACATAGCTGTGTATTAGAAAACTGACAGGAGGAGGAAACCAGATTAGGCAGGGAATATCTGGGAGATGGGTGGGCCAAGCAGTCCTTTTCTGCCAACGAGTTTTAGGTTTCAATGTGGATCACGGATCTGGAACCTACAGATCCAGGTTTGAATCCCACCATCACTGCCACATACTTCCATGTAACCCTGAGCAAGTCACGTAACCCACCCATGCATAGCCACTCTCTAATTTGTCTGAAATATTTCTTTTTGCTCCTTTAATATTCCATTGCCCCTGAAATGTCAGGAACATTCTCTCCCCTTCCTCTCCACAGCAGCAACATTCTGTCCCTCTGTTCCCTCCCTTTCCTGGATTGTACAATACTTTGGGAAACATTTTGTATAAAAGGGGCTATATAAAACAAAATGGCTTTTCTTCCCTCCCCAGTCCTTCCCCCACTAGATCCCAAAATGGTCTGCACAAGCCATGAATCCGCCAGCAGCTATGTGCAGAAAGGTTAGCTGAGATTTTTTTTTTTTACAAAGCTTAACCACACATATACACACACACACACATTTTACTGTGGGCTTTGACTGCTGAAATGAATTTCCTACCCCGCCTCCTGTTTAAGTATACCTCTCCCCCTCAGAGCCTGTTTCCCATGGACTGTGCACCTATAAGAAATCTCTCACCAACTAGCATGCAGAGAAGGTGGCTCCTCTCTGTCTCTGAGTCAAGGAACAGTTTCGACAGGAAATGGTTGTTATTATGTGGTGGTGGTGGGGGGTGACCTGTCTGCTACTAATCAGTTCTGCTGAGACTCAAATGAGTTGGGTCCTGCTGTACTCTTTTTATTTATCCAAATTCTTTGACACGATAATCCAATCCAGCACTTTTAATGTAAGATCGATGACTTCCTCACTGACCTATTGTGCCTGCTTTGGCTATCTTAACTCTGTCTTGTTGCTTGCAGCACACTGTTTCTCATCTGCTCTCTGACAACATTTGTTTGTCAAAGCATCGATCTCCTAGCCCTGACTGCCCCTAACCATCCCCCTCTTATTCAACCAGCACCATGGAGCAGGGGCAAGGAAGATGTGCACTGTGCAGTGCAGGCCTCCCCACTGGAAAAATAGATACACTGAGCAAGGACAGTAGCATAACAAATTTCCAGAGGCACTGGGTGTAAGGCGATGTTACAGGGCCCCTCCCTAGTTTTGAATAAACATCAAAATTATGATTTGGGCCCCTCAAACCTTGTGGGCCCAGGTGCCACTGCACCCCCTGCACCCTTGTAGCTACGCCCCTGAGCAAGGAACTGCTTCACGAAGAGAGTACTTGCTTACAGCAAAATATGACTCCAGGACACCCAGACCCTTTGACTGCAGAGCCAGGGCATCGGACTGTGAGGAGCAGACATCTGTTCCTGATTTGCACTGCTGATATAGCAAAATAACTGCTGGTCAAACCTGCAGCTACCTGGATGTTCTAGAGTCATAGTCATATTTTGGTGTGAACAGGTACTCTCTTAGTGCAGCACTTCGTTGGTCTGAGGACCACAGAGCAGGGCTGAGAGTACCGCACCATCATACTGCTGAAAGGAGGTTTCTGAACCCCTTCCTGTTTTCTCCCCATAGCCTCCCCTCTTTCCCACAATTCAGTGCAGTGTCAGCTGGGCCTCATTGGCATGTCTTGTCTCCTGTGAACAGTGGTAACCCTCCACAGCCTACCACAGGTATCGCTGGTAGCTGAGGGTACAGTGCCAACCCTCCCTAATCAGGAAGTGGGTACCATCGGCTGCACTCCCTGATTTGGTTTTACCCCCTATGCAGGCACCTGGGCTTGTCCCTGAACCCAGGTCCACTGCATTATAATGGAATGCACTAGCACTGGGCCACAGAGAGACCTGCTGTACTAATTTTTATATTGGAATCTGTATTCGATTTTACCTATGAATACTCTATACATTCTGTTTGATGTCTATGACTGTTTGTTGCAAGGATTGTTATCCTTGTTAATTTCTATTGTCATATTTATGCCACATGTCCAAGTTTATCTTGAAATGGGATTTTAACCTTAGAGGTTAAAGCAGCAGTATTTGTTAGTCACCATGTAATTTTTTCACATATTATGATTATCTGGCAAAACATCAATATACCCATGTTTCTTTTTGCCTTCCTTCATTCTGAACTAAGCCATGGGATTTTGACATTTTAAAACATTTGTGCTCCCATGACATGCCCCATGAAAAAGTAAATATCTTGGTGTGATACTTTGCTGTTTAGCATCATCTATCATAATACTTCCACAGTAGTGGCAGTAGTAATGCAACTTTTATTCTTGTAATGTGAACAGGAAACTCAGCTGAGACAAGCTCATTTTCAATGAGGTGCTTTTGACATGCAGATGTTACAAAACAGTTCCACAAGAATTAATGAAAATAGAACTGCATATAAAAAATGAAACAGCTGGAGAGAACAATAAATTATTTCAGCTAAAGGGAATCCAGTAAGATTCATGTACTATATATTACAATAAATACCAGTACATATACAGTTACAAATATACTGGTAAGTGACCTTTTCAACATCTACTCAGTAGATATCCTCACTAATACTTTGTGATCAAAGCCATACAGATTTTATATTGTTCATAATAAATACCCTGTACTAAAATATCAACCAGTATCCAAAACTGAACAACATGCTGACTTCCCTTTTGCCTGTTCAAGTGTAACCCCCCTGCAAATGGGGGTTCCCAAAAGACTTCCAGGAGCTTGCTTGAATGCTCCAAGCCTGAATGGTGTTTGGCATTTAAGCCATTTATCAGTGAGTGTTTTTAGAGCCTCTGGTACTGTCTCTTTAAGAGCTGTCTGCTTGCAGACATAATTAGTTATATGGGGGACTGTGTGCTTCTCTGAGTACCACTCGAGCTGCTGCCAATTCACTTCATTTTGCAGTCACTAGAGTGCAAAGGAACCTATCCGAAAGATGTAACTGTTTGCCAGAAATTATTTAGAGTAATAATGAAAATACAGTTTGTCTAACCTGCTTTCTTTGCAGTCAGAACTGTGTCTGCTAGTTCCCCATTCTAGTTTTGAACTGCTGAACTGGACCAATCAGTGTGGGATAAGCTAGCTCTAAAATGGTGCCTTGGACGAATCAGAACTTGGACTCATAATCTGAGCCAGCCACAAGAGGATTGTATGGGCAAGGACTCTGGGAGATGTAGTTTAGACTTCAGTGCCTTTTTGGACCAACAGCAGCAGTCTATTGTGAGTGACAGCCAATCCAGTCAAGAACTGGGAGGAACTCAAAGGAAGTGCCCGGTTTTGTCGGTTGAAAGTTCAGTTGAGCTTTGGCAGTGAAGAAGGAAGGAGCCCTGTGCTTTTTCAGTGTGCAGTTTTAGTCAAAAAACGTGTGTAAGGCCCAGAGTTCCGGTCTGCAGCTTGTGTAACAGCTTGTTAGGACTGAATCCGTCCTGTGAAAAGAATCAAAGGATCTCTGAAGAGTAGAAACCAGGCTCACCCTGTAGAAGACTGGAGGAATTGCTGAAAATTGCATTCGGTCTGTCAGGAACTGAATCTGCTGTGTGTTCTCCCGGGTATTGTGCAGTAATTGCGATCGGGATACAGATGCAGCCTGCCTGGTATAGTGCTTTCTTTTATATGGATGTGTGAAGAGGTTTGTGTACCTCAAGTGAGCCCTGCTGACATTGAAGGACCCTATCTTATTTGGAGGTCGTGAGTACTAATTCAGGGTCGCTCCCTGTTGAATTGCCACATTAAATCCAAATGGAATTACTGTACTGCTGACTGTTTAATTCTCCTTTTCTCTTGTGTGAAAGGGCCCCTACCAGCTGCCACGGTTTGGACTAGCCTACTAGGGCTTGGGTACCCAGGGACAGTAACTGATAGGGATAGGCCTGTGCACAGAGCCATAGGTAGATTATTAGAGTGATAAGCTAATTAACCTGATTTCCCTGTCCTTGTTATATCCCCTAAATAAATCAGAGCTGCTTGTTTCAGCAAAGTTATACTGCCTGAGGTATTTGTCTATGTTAAAGTACTGTACTGTGATTGTTGCACTGTATCTCATTTCACAGGAGGTCCCAGTGCCAGAACCAGACCTGGGGTAAGTGTATACTGTGAAGGTAATTCTGATATATTGTGTGGGCCACTAGTGGGAAGAAGGGGGTTGCAGTGTCCCAGAGGGCTGTGACCAAGTTAGTTTAACTATTGCAAACCCTGACCTCTGGGTGGAGGCATCCGCCATTGGATCCAGGCCCCTCAACCTGTTAGTGCAAATCAGGCAGGGTAGTAGCCCTGGGATAAGCGCCATCTAGGGGTTACATCTTGGAGGCTCACCGCTGGGATTGTGTGTCCTCTAGTGGCCATGTTATGAACCACTGTTAAGAAAAAATGGGTACCCGACAGAAGTGGCTGTGCACCGGCTGGTGGAGTGGTGTACTGGGGAGGAGATCGACCCCCAAAATGCTATGCTTATCCTGGACATCCCCTGGGTATCAATCGGACACTGTGCAGGAGTACTTTCCAAGGTGGAAGGTTTACAAAACCCTGTGGTGGTGGGTCGCATGCTAATCTGCTCACCCACACTTTCCTGGCCCTAGTAGAGTTTAAGGATCCCATAGATAGCTCCAAAGTGCCACAGACCATTACCCCAGAGGGAGCCCTCACTGCTGGAGAGTGATAACTAAGGACAGTAAAGACCGGGGAATCAGCCCCACCACTATCTGAAACTTTTGAGGAGAAATTTGCTGAATGGTTGCTGGAGAGGGAAAACTGTGGAGGACTTGAAGAAACTATTCTTGCCACCTGGGGTGTTCCTCCCCAACACCCTCTCCTGCTCCAGTGCCCGTATGGTGGCTGAACCAATGCAGACTCCTATTTCTGCACCTGCCATTAGTCACGACTCTTACGAAGGTTGAGGATCTTCTCTGGCACCCTCCCCACCCCAAAGGGAGGATGACTGGGAGACCTGGATAACTATATTGCCCCAAGTGCTAGAATGGCAGTACTTCCGGGAGGCCAGCGAAGAGGGTTAGTGAGAGCCTCCGAGGTCCTGCCCTGGCTACCATCCGAGCAAACGGGCCAGTAACTCTGAAGCGACTGCACAGGCCTATCTTGAGGCCTTGGAGAATGTGTATGGGAGCCCAGATTCTGATGAGGACCTATGGTGGAGAGTAAGAGATGCACAACAGTACCAAGGGAGTTGTTGTCTGTGTATGTATCTCGGCTGGAAAAATTGTTGCAAGAATGCCTCAGAAAAGGTAGTTTGCCAGCGATTGAACTGGACGAACCAGGCTGGACAGGATCCTAAGTATGCCCTTCTCAGAACTGCTGTTGCTTCAGTTCGCCTGGCAGATCGACTGGAATCCCCACCCTCCTATGATGAGTTAATGAGAGAAATCGAGGAGTTGAGAAAAGGCGACCTCGGGAGGGACCTGCACCAATAGCTGCGGCTACGACCGAGTGACTGAGGGTGACCCATCAAGTGAAGTTCAGGGCAGAGGTTGGCAGTCAATGAGTGCTCTGACAAGGAAAATGATATGCCACAATGGGGCGAACTGTTGAGAGAGATCAGAATTCAAAACAGTCCCTTTATGAAGGCCACGCCTGCAAATCACGGGCCCTGACCTATATCCGACTGCATCTGCTATGGGGGTGGGGTACCACCCATGTATCTCCTACTGATAACAGCTCGAACTCGATTCCTTGACCATGGAAGTGGAGAAACGGCGAGATGTCTCCAAATGCTTATTCTACGCCGCGAACCAGAGATGGCACAAGGTTTCCAGTTAGTAATACCCCGCCCTGGCTCCCAGTGGCGCCTCGGCCAGCTCAAACTCCAGAAAGTATGTTTTGCTATAATTGTGGGAAAGATGGGCACATGAAAGAGAATGCGGTCCCCAAAAGACACTGACAAAGGTTGCATATAGGCTCAAGGAGAGGCTTGGAGAACAAATCAGTGGTTAAGAGGTGCGAAATGATCCCAGTGAGGCACCAAAATGCTAACTCACGTCCTTTTGTGGCAAGGTCAGTTGCCCAGGCCCTCTACTACGCCTCTCAGACTGGTCCAGAATAGTGGGTCCCTCCATGGAGACCACTGTAAGGTGAATGGAGTGTCTACAAGAGCTGTATTAGACAGTGGCTCCCAAGTGACAATTATGTTCCAGGATTGGTATCGAAGCATTTGTCAGGCGTGCCTTACAACCATTAGAAGGACTGCATGTATGGGGTTAAGTGAGAAGGCCTACCCCTATTCCGGGTATATCCGAATTTGGCTGTCTTTCCCCACCTCCGTGGCTGGAGTGGCCGAACAAGTAGAGACCTAGCCTTAGTGTGTCCCCCACTGGACTGTATGATGGTGTCCCTTTGTTGATTGGAACAAATGCTCATATGTTCGGAAGGCTAGCACAGTTGTGTTATGAAAAACAGGGGTCAAAGACTAGTAGAGCTTTAAGAGTTCGGCTTTATTAAGAAGGCCTATGAGGCACAGAGATGCTGAAAAAACAGAACCAGAGGAACGGTCGGAATTGTATGGAAGAAGGATCCTGAGTCTCTGATCCTGGCGCCAAATGCCCAGTGTACCTTACAGGGAGAGGTCCGTATCAGAAAGGATGTTAAGAATAAAATATTAATGTTGGATGCACCAGGCGATGGAAAATTGCCAGAGGACTGCTGGTCAAGCCTAGTATTTTGCCCGCTAGAGCCCATGCTTATGCCAGAAGGGTAATGGTCCAAGTTCATAATGTGTCTGAAAGAGACATTCGAGTAAACAGAGGTTGCATCCTGGCTAATGTGCATTGTGCAGACACTGCAGTGCTACCCAGCAGCAGAGTTCAAGGAAGAATGACAGAGTAACGCCCTGACTTGTTTGATTTGGCGACTCCGCTGCCAGCTGAATGGAAAGTGAGGATCAGTGGAGAAGCTTGCCCAGAGAGACCAGGTGTTTTCTTTAAAGGAATGGGATGTAGGATGCGTGCAAGGAGCTGAGCACAATATCCGGCTGCATGACGAAGACCAATTTCGTGAGAGGTCTCCGACTGGCACCTGCTGACATAGATGATGTGAGACGGCATCTGCAAGAGATGTTAGCTGCTGGTGTAATACAAGAACCAGAAGCCCTTATGCTTCCCCCATTGTGGTAGTGAGGAAAAAGAATGGAACAGTAAGGATGTGTGTGGATTATGCTTCTAAACCGGCGGACTATCCCTGATCAGTACACAATGCCCCGCATTCAGGATGCTTGGACTGCCTAAACGGGAGCAAGTGGTTTCTGTGCTGGATCTCCGCGGTGGGTACTACCAGATCCCGATGGCCCCAGAGGACCGTGAGAAGGACGGCCTTTATCTGTCCGCTTGGCTCTATGAATTCATGAGGATGCCTCAAAGATTTCAGGTGCCCCAGCCACTTTTCAACGATTGATGGGCGTGCAGTGGGGACATGAACTTACTAGAGTGCCTGGTATACCTAGATGATGTTATTGTATTTGGCAGCTCACTGGAGGAACATGAGAGCAGATTATTTAAGGTATTGGACCGACTGGAGGACTTTGGCCTTAAACTGTCCATTGATAAGTGTCAATTCTTTCAAACATCAGTAAAGTATGTGGGACACATAGTATCCACCGAGGGAATAGAGACCGACCCAAGTAAAGTTGAGGCCTTGACCACCTGGCCACAGCCCACAAATCTAAAAGAACTGCAAAGATTCCTGGGATTCTGTGGTTATTATCGGCGCTCATCAAGGACTATTCAAGAGTGATCCGCCTTTACTTAACCTTACTCAAGGGTATCCCCAACCCACAAAATACAAAAGTCAAGCGTCCCTCAAGACTGAAAGAGTGTATTTTCATCCGAGTGAAGTATTTGGGGCCCGCTGGACCCTGATTATGAGACTGCTTTTCATGAGATCATATATCAACTTACCCATGCTCCAGTGCTGGCCTATGCCGATCCAAGAAAACCTTACGTCCTGCACACTGATGCTAGCTTGCAAGGGTTGGGGCTATGTTGTACCAAGAAACGCGAGAATGGCCTGAGACCAGTGGCCTTTGCCAGTGAAGCCTGACCCCATCCGAAAAGAACTATCCACATAAGTTAGAGTTCCTAGCTTTGAAGTGGGCTATTGTTGACCAATTCCATGAGTACTTGTATGGGGCTAAAATACTAGTAAAAACCAATAATCCTTTGACCTATTGCAGACCTCAGCTAAGTTGGATGCCACTGGCCATGAGGTGGCTTTCTGCATTATCTACATATGACTATGCTCTGAATACCCGAGCAGGTCTGAACCACATAGATGCTGATGCTCTCTCCGGAGGCCTGTTCCCCAGAATGATTGGGTCCGATTGGCAGAACCTGACATTGGGCACTCTGCCGAAGTTTGACAGGGAGGAACAAATGTCCACGGACTGAGTGGACTGCATGGTGGATTGCTTGGGAGCCTCTGAGAATTGCATACCTGCTGCTTATTGCACTTTTCTGCAATAGACATTGGTGCACCGTCTCAGCTGACAATGATAGTATTCGGCACTCAATCCTCACGATCCCATGATCAAAGCAGCTTTAGAAGCCCTCATGCAGGAAAAGATGTGTCCAAATTACGCCCACTGATTTGAGAACTGCACTGTTATACAAAGAAGGTCCTAAGTTGAAACTGATCAATAAACTGTTATACAGGAGAAACAGTAGACAGAGGGGACAAGTAGACAAACAACAACTAGTGCTGCCCACTGCCTTCGAGACTCAGTACTGAGGTCCTTGCACAACCATGGGGCACCTTGGTATAGACAGAACACTTGACTTGGTGAGATCCAGATTCTATTGGCCTAAGATGGGGCTGATGTGGAGCAACACATTCGAACTTGTAGTCGCTGCTTACAGAGGAAAGCTTTGTCCCAGAGGGCTGCCCCCCTTGTTAACATAACCACCAGTGCACCCATGGAGCTGGTCTGTATTGATTTTCTAAGTTTGGAGTCAGATCAAAGAAATATCAGTAATGTGCTGGTGGTCACTGACCATTTCACGAGATATGCCCAAGCTTTCCCCACCAAAGACCAGAAAGCATCCACTGTAGCCAAAGTACTTGTAGAAAACTTTTGTTCACTATGGGCTCCACAAAGAATCCATTCTGATCAAGGGAGAGACTTTGAGAGTCGTCTGATCAAAGAGATGCTTTCTCTGTGGGGAGTGCGAAGTCCAGAACCACTCCTTACCACCACCCCAGGGGACCCACAGCCTGAACGTTTCAACAGCACTTTGCTAGATATGCTAGGCACCCTGCACCCAAAGGACAAGCCTAGATGGAGCCAACAAATTAGCACCCTGGACATGCTTATAACTGCACCAAAAGTGATGCCACTGGATTCTCCCCTACCGCCTGATGTTTGGAAGAAAGCTCGACTACCAGTAGATGTGTGTTTTGGGGTCTCTCCTGATGGGGTTCAAGCTGACAACTATTTACAGTATGTGCAAAAGTTAAAGGCCCAGCTAACTCATGCGTACCAACTGGCTCAAACCATGGCTGCCAAAGAAATCTGGCCAACAAAAGAAGGTATGATAAAAAGGTGAAAACACAGGAACTCCAGGAGGGAGATCGGGTATTGCTAAGAAATCTGGGACTGCATGGCAAGCACAAGATTGCTGACAGATGGCACCATCTCCTCACATTGTAGTGGGCAAACTAGATGATCTGCCAGTGTACAAAGTAAGGCCTGAGAATAATTCAAAAGATGTAAAACAATGCATAGAAATCATTTACTGCCCATTGGACAAATCCTGATTGAGTCTGAGCCCCAGAAGATGCCTCCTCTGGACCAGTGACTAGAGCTGCTGCTAAGAAAGACCAAGGAAGTCTGCACCTACAGAAGCAGAGTTAAAGTGTTCCCCTGCACAAGTCCCAGTTGAGCATGACTGTCAGTCCATATCAGAAGAAAGTGAGAGTGACTTTGAATACTATCCTTCTTACGAACTGAGTCAATTGTTTCGGGGCAATCCCCTAGTCAATACTGGAGATGAAGCTGGGCCTTCTGGACTGTCCAAGCCCCCAGCTTCGTCCCTGGAGCCAATGCTCCCAGAAAGTGAAGTGCAAAGCATCAGATCAGATGAAATGGAATCATGTGCATGGTTGAACTGTTTGAGCTTTCAGGGAGGAAATGATAGATTAGGGCAGACTGGTGATACACCCGAACAAGAAGAGTATTTTGAGTGCCCTGACAGTCCACTGCCAGTGTCCGAAAGCTCTCCATGCAAGCCAAATGTTGTGGACTCAGAAACTGTAACTCCTGGAGCTGAAAGTGCCCCAAGTTCTAGCCTCCTACCCCCATGGAGACTCCTGACAAATGAGGACAATGTTGAAAATGAGGCTCAGAGTGCAGAGACTATAACAGTTCCCCTAGAAAGACTGGTCGAGCTGTAAAGCCTGTGGTGCACCTCAGTTATGATTCACTTGGGAGGCCTGTGGACTTGCCTCTCAATGTTGTCCATAAAGGAGTGTATGTGTCCCAAGCTCATTGCCCAAACTGAGCATCAGTGCTAACTCCAAGTTACTTGTGTTGCCCTCTAAGTATGGTGCCCTGCCCCATCCAGCCCCAAGATAACTGATAGGAAGGCCCCTCTCTTCAGGTTTCATGTACAAGAGGTAATAACTTGAGTTATGGTACAATGTGTATGTAATACTGTGTAAAGAGTGGCGTACTGCAATGTTTCAGAAATGTGTTCTTGGTAAAATGATATATTGACTGATGATTACATATGCGAGCCTAATGCAAATGTATATGGTTGCAGTTGAAACTTATGGTACTTGCTTGACGCGGACGCCAAGCTTTCCCAGGCCAGGAAGGGTGTAACCCCCTGCAAATGGGGTTCCTAAAAGACTTCAGGAGCTTGCTTGAATGCTCCAAGCCTGAATGGTGTTTGGCATTTAAGCCATTTATCAGTGAGTGTTTTTAGAGCCTCTGGTACTGTCTCTTTAAGAGCTGTCTGCTTGCAGACATAATTAGTTATATGGGGACTGTGTGCTTCTCTGAGTACCACTCGAGCTGCTGCCAATTCACTTCATTTTGCAGTCACTAGAGTGCAAAGGAACCTATCTGAAAGATGTAACTGTTTGCCAGAAATTATTTAGAGTAATAATGAAATTACAGTTTGTCTAACCTGCTTTCTTTGCAGTCAGAACTGTGTCTGCTAGTTCCCCATTCTAGTTTTGAACTGCTGAACTGGACCAATCAGTGTGGGGTAAGCTAGCTCTAAAATGGTGCCTTGGACGAATCAGAACTTGGACTCATAATCTGAGCCAGCCACAAGAGGATTGTATGGGCAAGGACTCTGGGAGATGTAGTTTAGACTTCAGTGCCTTTTTGGACCAACAGCAGCAGTCTATTGTGAGTGACAGCCAATCCAGTCAAGAACTGGGAGGAACTCAAAGGAAGTGCCCGGTTTTGTCGGTTGAAAGTTCAGTTGAGCTTTGGCAGTGAAGAAGGAAGGAGCCCTGTGCTTTTTCAGTGTGCAGTTTTAGTCAAAAACGTGTAAGGCCCAGAGTTCCGGTCTGCAGCTTGTGTAACAGCTTGTTAGGACTGAATCCGTCCTGTGAAAAGAATCAAAGGATCTCTGAAGAGTAGAAACCAGGCTCACCCTGTAGAAGACTGGAGGAATTGCTGAAAATTGCATTCGGTCTGTCAGGAACTGAATCTGCTGTGTGTTCTCCCGGGTATTGTGCAGTACTTGCGATCGGGATACAGATGCAGCCTGCCTGGTATAGTGCTTTCTTTTATATGGATGTGTGAAGAGGTTTGTGTACCTCAAGTGAGCCCTGCTGACATTGAAGGACCCTATCTTATTTGGAGGTCGTGAGTACTAATTCAGGGTACGCTCCTGTTGAATTGCCACATTAAATCCAAATGGAATTACTGTACTGCTGACTGTTTAATTCTCCTTTTCTCTTGTGTGAAAGGGCCCCTACCAGCTGCCACGGTTTGGACTAGCCACTAGGGCTTGGGTACCCAGGGACAGTAACTGATAGGGATAGGCCTGTGCACAGAGCCATAGGTAGATTATTAGAGTGATAAGCTAATTAACCTGATTTCCCCCTGTCCTTGTTATATCCCCCTAAATAAATCAGAGCTGCTTGTTTCAGCAAAGTTATACTGCCTGAGGTATTTGTCTATGTTAAAGTACTGTACTGTGATTGTTGCACTGTATCTCATTTCACAGGAGGTCCCAGTGCCAGAACCAGACCTGGGGGTAAGTGTATACTGTGAAGGTAATTCTGATATATTGTGTGGGCCACTAGTGGGAAGAAAGGGGGGTTGCAGTGTCCCAGAGGGCTGTGACCAAGTTAGTTTAACTATTGCAAACCCTGACCTCTGGGTGGAGGCATCCGCCATTGGATCCAGGCCCCTCAACCTGTTAGTGACAAATCAGGCAGGGGTAGTAGCCCCTGGGATAGCGCCATCTAGGGGTTACACAAGTACCCATTTTTTATTTGTCTCAACCTAATTTTCCCTTTGAAGATCTCAAAGATGATGGAACATCGTTCCAAAACTTTGGGCCCATACTAAAGTAATGAGACCTACCTACTTCTAAATGGTTCACCCATGCTGCAGTGACATACATTTTGTCGATGCTGATTATGGCACAGGCAAAATGCCACCAGACATTATAGTGCCAGGTATTTTGTCTCCCAGGAGTTACAACACTGAAGCGCCCTCCCGGGAAATGGTCATTTTTGCATGGGTCTTCACCCCCTGCATCCCCCAGTGTAGGGGCCTATGCCCCCTTCACCACGCAAAACTAAATATAACCTCCTCCAGGACAGACATTCCCCAAAGGGGGTAGAAACTGTGTGGGCACAAAGGACGGCATGAGTGAGGGGTGATCTTAAAATCTAGATCGCCCCTTTCACTGTTGCCCCTGTTGTGGTGCTGTAATTGCCATGACCAAAATGAGTCGGCAACTGGACAGACTACACTTCTGAATTACTCTTACAGTGTTCACTGATTGAAGTCAGTTTTCATACTTCTGTTTTGTAAATGTTCTAGTAAATAACTAGGTAAAAGCTCTTTGTGGCATTTGTACATAAAAGTGAAACTATGCTATCACCTACTTTCTCCTAAATTCATCCATTTCAGTTCCTTATATAAATCACGTCTATGGTTGAGGATGAAGTGGGCAAACCTGTTGTACAATCACATCCAGTTTAGCCACGTTCCGTTCCACCCCAGCAAACAATATATCCCATAATCAAAAAGTGGCAAGACTATGATATTAACCATATGCTTTCTTACTTTCTTGTTCAGGCACTGTTTGATTTTATATATTGGCACTCGGGTATCTCCCTCAATTTTTAACCAGGTTATCTATATGGCAATTCCATCTGATCTTATCTAACCACATTCCCAAACATCTATAACCACACTTGCTGTAGTACTGTATGATCAAGTGTTTTAATTTTCAAAGTAAAGGCATGAAAATCCATATATCCTTATTAAAAAGTATGAATTGTGCTTTTTGCAATGTACAGTCTCTATTTCAGTTACTGATTACCCTTCTGCATATATTACAGTATCATCCTCACATACATGATACTTAATCTATGGATTTATCGATGAGAAATGATTCCTATAAATATTGAAAAGAATTGACCCCAAAACTGAGCCTTGGGGTACTCCAGACACTAAAGGAACCAGATTTGATTTGAAATCCTTTATAGCAACAAGCTGTTGTTGCCCTTTCAGATAGGACTGAAGCCAAGCCACAGCACTACCAGCCATTCCCATACCTTTCAGTCTGGACAAGAGGATGTCATGGTCCAAAGTGTCGAAAGCCTTTGAGAGGTCTACAAAAATGGCACCAATAGTCATTCTCCTGTCCGGAGCTCTCTGAATATCCCGTTACTTTTATTAAAGCCACAGTTGTGCTGTGGATTGTTACGAAGCCCAAATGAAATTTGTTCATCCTTTTTCCTGCTAAGTCATTTTTAAACTGGTCACAAACCAGTTTTTCAAAAACAATTTTGAGACAATAAATAACAAGGATACTGGCTGATAATTTTCAGTTCTGTTTTTCTGGCCAGAGTTGAAGATAGGAATGACTTGCTCATTTTCCAATCTTGTGGATATTCACACGTATTAATAGAGAAATTAAATAGATCTGTGCCAAAGGGGAAGCAGTTATTTATTTATTTACCCTCACCCATACCTCTTACTGACAAGGCCTCTGGCTGCATCAGTGCCCTGCTTGCTTAGCTAACTTCTAGCCTTTTCAACCCACTTGTTACTTTAGAATCTTTACCATCCTGAAGCATTTTGTCCCTACCTGATTAAACCTTTTTTTAGCTCTAAGCTTATTCCGACAATGCCTCTGCTGCACTAATGCCTAGTCCACTTTCCTTACTTCTCTCTTTTGAATCACTTAGCTATTTGTCACTTGTACAGTACCTACCACAAAACTTTTCTCAACAATCTTGTTTGTACCATTCTTAGCACTACAGACCTGGATTGTAGTGCACCTTCCCTCCTTTTGAAATTTTAAAGCAGAAATTGTAAATTGTTACTGGATAACTATTATTGACATATTTATATTTGATATGTAATGAATTGTTACTATGTTATTTATATGTCTGTTGTCTACCTGTTTATTGTTAATGATGTATGGCCCTCCATGAAAATGTGTTGATACTCAGTGGAGTTAATCCTGTTCATACTGAGTATGAATAAAATGTTACCATACCATACCATACCATATAGATGTGTCAGCCATGATGAAGTGCAGTAACTTGCAGTAATGACATGTCACAAAATCCTGCATGACAAAAGGGATTAATTGCCATTGACTTACAATGGCCCCTGCAGTAAACTGCAGTATTCTGTGATATTCTGCAGCATTTCTGCACTTCATCCTGGCTTGACACATCTGAGGTGTGCACACACCGAAAGGAAGACACCTCCTTAGGTGCACACCTTTACACATTTTTACTTTACTTTACTACTTAGGTTAAGAATTGGAGTAGCAGAAATTAGGGAATGTGGTGGATGGAGAGGAGCTGTAGATGGTCAAGGATGGTGAGAGAGAGAGGTAGGTGAGACAGGTAGGCCTGCTCCCTCCCCTTTGGGATGCGAGAACTCCATATCCAGCATGACAGGAGGGCAGCCATCCAGCATGCCTGGAGTGCAGTCCATCCAGTGTGCCTGGAGTGTGGGCCATCCAGCATACCTGGAGTGTGGGCCATCCAGTGTGCCTGGAGTGCAGTCCATCCAGCATTACTGGAGTGCAGTCTATCCAGCATGCTTGTAGTGTGGCCATCCAGGGTGTTTGGAGTGTGGGCCATCCAGTGCGCTCAGAGTGCAGTCCATCCATCATGCCTGGAGTGCGGGCCATCCAGTGTGCCTGGAGTGCGGGTCTTCCAGTGTGCCAGGCATGTGAGCCATCCAGTGTGCCTAGAGTTCCGGTCCATCCAGCATACCTGGAGTGCAGGACATCCAGTGTGGCTGGAATTCAGGTCATCCAGCATTCCTGGAGTGCAGTCTATCCAGTATTCCCAGAGTGCAGGCAATCCAGTGTGCTTAGGGTGCAGGTCATTCAGTGTGCCTGGAGTACAGGCCATCCAGCATGTGTGGAATGCAGGCCATCCAGCATGCCTGGAGTACAGGCAATCCAGTGTGCCTAGAGTACGGGCCATCCAGTACACCTGGAGCACAAGCCATCCAGCATGCCTGGAGAAAAATAGCATACAGAGTGGAATCTCAGAAAAACTGAGACTATGTATTTAACTAAACAATCATTGGTAAATCAATTATATGTAAAAAAGAAAAAAAGGTGACATTGGTACATACCCTGCAGAGGATGGTCTTACAGTACCCACTGACATGTCTATAAAACAGCACCATAATATAGCAGTATCTGGCTCAGTACTGCCCATTCTAGCACCACATAATCTTAACAGACCCCCCCACCCCCACCAATAATATTGGAAAGGCTTTCTCACGTGCCACAGCAGGAATTTAATGGATTTCTAGCTGGGCTGCCCACGCACTTGATCTGCTGAGACTCTCACTCTCCTTCTTTGACACTTCCTTCTCTGGTATCCAGACGGCCCTTCTGATCTGTCCCCAGACGCAGGATGTCAGGCAGCCACCCTCCCTCCTGCCTTTCTCTGCCTTAATGTTCTTCCTGTTGACTTATCACACCTCTTGGCTCAACACCAAGTAGCAGCAGTAGTTAAATGGAAGACCACCTTCATACCACCTCTCACTTCATTTACTACTGTACATTAAACCAATATACAGTACTGATTAAGAGAAGGAAAGGAATGGAATGTGGTTTTAAACAGTGCTTTTCATAATACAGATACTATTCGGCACAAATTTAGTTATTTATTTATTTATTGATATCTTGGATTACAATGACCTTTGAACCAACCAGTTATTTTACAAAGGTTCCACATCGAAATGAACATACAGCAAAAGGTGAAAAATTAAAAGGAACAAAAACCAAAAATACAGTGCATAAGATACAGCAAAGACAAGAACAATCATGGGTAACCAAACAAATACAGAGTAAAAATATAGCACAGATAGTAATAAGCATAAAGGTGCGGACCGAGGTAGTTTAGCATAGTCAGCATTAATTGACATAATGTACTGCAGGGTGACATACAGTAACAGCAGTGGTAACAACCAAACTTTGGTAAAAAAAATTGTCATGTTCGAATAAATTCTTACAGAACAATTATCAATTACATAAACAAATTCAAGAGCGAGAACTGGCAATGACCTGCCTCAGGTTGGTACCCTGGGTGGACAGGGTGGAAAGGAGGGAGAGAAGCAGTCAGAGAAGACTTTGTCAGTTAAAGAAGAGAAAGTACGAGGTACTAGGTGTTAGGGGTGGGGTAGGGGGTAGAGCATAGGTGGTAAGTGGAGAATAATAATATTAAGGAAAAGGGCACAAACAGGGTGAAGGAGGAGAGGGGCAAGGGGAAGAAATGAAAAGGCAGGAGGGGCAGAGGGGAGCATGGGCTGGGAGTAGGGAGGGACAACAGGGGTGGGAGAGGTAGGAAAGGGGTGAGAGGAGAGGAAGGAAGTGGGTAGGAGGGGGAAGGGAGAACTACTTAGCGGGCACAGTCGCAGCTACTAAGGCTGTAAGGCATTTGTGAAGCTTCTGGGCCTGCTTCTAGGTCTGCTATCTGCACATCTGGGGGAGTGTGTTGAGCCAGGAGGGAGCCCTGTAATAGAAAGTGCACTGTGTTTGAGAAATTCTGCAGAATGAGACATGGAATGTTTGTTAGGCAGCACTGCAGGTGGAGCTTACATTGAGGGAAGGCTTGATGAGAGGCAGGGTAGTAGGGGGGGTAAGACCCAGACTAATTTTTCTGGCAAGCAGGCAAGTTTGGTAGGTAATCCTGCCCTTTAGGTGGAGCCAGTTAGTCTGCTTATACAGGTCACATATACACAAATAGTGCATTTTTATGCAAACACCCATATCGTTTTTAAATATTTGTGCAAGTATTGGGCTGCATCTGCTCATAGTCTGAATAAATATATTATTGATAACTCAAACTCTTCTTCTGCCATGATGAAGAAGAAACAAATCTGATATGTAAATACAAAACAAAAAAAAATTTTGTGAACATCAACATTTAAATGTAACCCAGGCGCCATGTCCTAATGGACTACGTACCCCTGCCTGGGTGGTCACTAACCAGGTTGAGGGGCCTGGGTCCTTGTTTTTCTGACAAACGGGGTTCTTTCCCAAAGATATAAATAAATAGCACGGTGCTTCCACCCAGAGTAAAATTACAAGTGGGTCTGATAACTAGCAGTACAACCCCCTGGGATGCTGTACTTACCCACTACCTCCTACTGTCACCCCACACGTGGAATCCCAAAAACCAGAAAACAGATTTTTATTACTTTGAATTATGGACTTAAGCTAATAATATGCTCATGTGGGGTACAAATAATATGCTCACAGCTCCAGTTTTGTAAAAATGTTTCCCAACAATTTATTTATAAGGAGAGGGCTAGGAAAGGGAAATTGGAAGCAGAGATTAAACAATTGTCACATTTTTGGCATTGGCATCAGAAGCAATCGTTTCACTTTCAGTTCCAAACATCCTTCAGTGTTGGCCACCCACCGGCCTTTTGCTGGATTAGGATAAGATCTCTACTATCTAGTTGCTATTCTTTTAAGATTAGACATACCCCAACTGGTACCAGTCCCCAGTCCAGATAAGAACCCAGCAATTCTATCCCAGAACACCCAGTACTAAATGTTGCAGGCCTGGTATTGGTGCAGCTGGTTGCCTAGTGTTAACCTTTCACTCTGCTGCATTAACTGCTTGGCAGAACATGATCCTTTAGCTAAGCAGGCAAACCCAAAACTTTTAGCACCAAATCAATTTCACTACTGAACTTGGCAAACACTTAATATCAACTATTTACAATCCCTCCACTTGCAGAGCAGAATCTGCTTTATTCGCAGTTTTGCAGTTAACCTCTTACAAATGCAGCAAAGGCTAGAAGACAGTAGAATTGAGGTAGACACAATTTGTGGAACTTGACTTTGCTGAGGTTGTGCACACAAGGGCCTGCGACAGCTCCCCCCAAAAAAAAGCAGACTTTTGCAGTATTGCAGGCTGGTAACTTCTCTCAACTTTTTCTAGTAGTGGGTATCTTTTTAATGGTGAAGTCACGTCTGGAACAGACCAACACAGAGACCTGGCCCAGCATGCTTCAAACCCCCCCGTCTAGGCATGACCCCTCAGGGGGGAGGCGCAATGGCACTGCCTAGCTGCTGCCACTACCGGGCTGATTCCCCAAGCTGATCTCAAATGGCACTCTCTTTCCCTCTCTGGGATTCGGTCATATTTGGCTACAGCAAAACTCTAACCACACTGCCAGAATTACATCTGTGGCTCTCTCACATCAGGACACAGTCTCTGGATTATTTTACTGGACACACAAGTCCAAAGACTCAGGCACATCCAATCAGCTTCACAGAAGACCATTAAACTTGTACTAAAGGCACATACATTCTACTTGAACAGTCCCATGATAATAGACATCACTTTCTTCACATGCAGGTGCTCACAAACAGAAGAGGGTCTCTCTTCTCACTTTTAAAGATGAACACTGGAGATTAAGGCAAGTATCCTACCCAAACTAAGTACTTCTCACATAGTAGCACATATACTTTTCTCTTTAGCGTTCATAACTGAGACACAGGCAAACAATTCCTCTTGGCAGAAGTGGCTCCACAGCCCCAAGCAGGACATTAAGCTTCTCATAAGCAATTACTGACAAGCTCGTTTCTCCAGGGGAGACTCCAATACCATTTTCTGTAAACCAGAACCATGCGTGGTCATTCCTTCAGATAAATGTCTACTCCTTTCTGGCACTGAGTCAACGCAGGCAACAGACAAAATTGAGCATCTCCTGGAACTAGTGGCTACTCGGCCCCGCAAGTAGGTCTTCCTCTTACTTGAATTTCACAGAAAGCTTTCTCATTCAGAAGGATTCTGGGCAGTGCTCTCACCGCCGAAGTGTAGCTTCTTCACAGCCCTCTCACAGCTAAAGTCACAGGTTATTACAGCGCTCTCACCACTGAGGTTACAGGTCCTTTGCAGCTCTCTCACAGCTGCAGTGACAGGATTCTTACAGCTCTCTCACAGCTGAAGTTGCAAATTGGGATTCTGCAGATAAATTCCTCCAACTGTGGAAAGGTACATGCAGGCTCTGGGGGACAGGCAGATGGCACCCCCAGGCCGGCCACTCCTAATCCTTGCAGACACATTTCCTTAGCAAGGGGCTGGAGCCCCCCTCTTAGTGGAGGGGTTCCTGCTGAACTGAACCCAGAACCAAAAGTCCCTTAGGTTTTGGGAGCCCTTTGGCAGCTCCTGATTGGCTAAAACAATTGTCCCTTTGAAAAATGAATATTCATCATGCTCCTTCAATGCCTGATTGGCCCCTGAAGTGGACGCCAAACATTGTTCCTGCTTTTTCCCCATAAGTCTTTTGCACAGTCCCAACAGTCTCCTTGCCCAATTCTGGCTTTCCGGTTGGCTGAGCTAAGGTCAAAGGCTGCTAACATGGCTGCCGACACAAACAGTTTATATGCAGTCCATACATGTCCCAACTTTTAAGTCCTAGTGCAGCCAGAGTAAATAATTTTATTTAACAATAGCCCTACAGTTCAAGAGTAGTCCCTGTTCCCTATTAAATAATAGCAGAGTTTACAGTTAAACTTCAGTCCCCAGCCAGTCACTAGTGCCAAAATACAGTGCCCTCAGGTACTAGGCAGGCTTGCTCATTAATATTCAGCTCACCTCATTAATATTCATGAGGACAATCTAAAGCACGATTGGCACCCCTAAATAAACATTTTAAGGTTCTTCTGGTGCCTTCTCCAGGTCTCTGGCCCCTGATTAGCTTAACTAGGGGGCCGAGACCACTGGAGAGGTGTCCATTTTACCACTACAGCGGTAAAAAAAAATAGGCATGTGCAACAGCACATGCACGGACCACCAGCTCACACATATGTGCAGTTGCAGCTCGGCGGCTTCACTCCTCTAGCCCCACTCTGGACTGAAAACAATACACGGGCCGGATAGAGGCTTCAGAGGCACAATGAACTCGAGCCAGGTTGTGGGACACACAACAGGGGAAAGCGGGGCAAAGGGAGGCAAACAAGGTAAGCCCCCTACAAGGGTGGTTACACAAACAAAGACACATACAAATATGAGCAATGCAAATATGAAAAAATCAGCACCATGCAGAGCCTGGATACATATTCAGAGACAAACTGATATATAGGTTAGTAGTTTCAGAAGACTCTCTCTGACATGCGCCTGGGCAGATTTCCAAATGGTCGCTCCACCCAAGTGTCCAGACATGATATTCAACTGGTGGATGGAAAGCCCTGGGACTAAGTGCTGCTCATACCTCTCAACCTCCTGCCCTGCAGCTCAGCAGCAGGGCTTGAACAAGTTCAGATCAGCACCACAACAGCTGCTAATATAACAGTACTGATATTAGGTTGATTAAAGGAAAAAAAACACTTGAAATGTTCAGAATTTTAAACTGGAAAGACACACTTAGCTATGATAGCTTGTTTCCTGGTGCTACTGGGTGGAGATGGGGGCACATGGAGCTGGTAGGGAGGATGCGAGCAAAGACATCAGAAAAATACCCTGCTCTTGTTATATGTGCCATGGGATCTTACAGTTCCAAAGGAAACTGGCCTTGGTGTTCCGCAGTGCTTACAGCCTCAAGTGAGAGAAGGGTCTAACTAGGTAGGTCAAACTAACAAATTAGTGAAAGGGAGGAGTAAAGACAGAGGAGGGTACAGGAAGAGCCTTACCTAGAAATAACAACCTTTAAAGGGGAAAGCAGGTTACACCCTATTTAGGGTAAAGTGTTAAAGTAAGTCCTTACTGAGGGTGTAGGTAGGAAAGGAGCCAGTAAAGGGAAGGGATAGTAGGGGCAAGTTACATTAGGAAGCAGAAGGGAGTGAGTCATATTGGCAGATGTGGGAATGGTGCAGTACAATGGTTGCGGTGCTGCAGTATTCCAGGAGACATCCTGGAGACTAAAGTGCTGCCCCATTTGCACACACCCCTCTGGGTTGTGGGTGGAAGTTGCTGGTCTCCATGCCAAGCGGTTCAGGACCCAGAGGACCTCTTGAACCACCCAGGGGCCACCAAGTCTGCCACCATTGCCCCAGAAGTTGCTTAGGCAGAGGAGAGCTAGCTGGACCTTGGTGGTCTCTGGGAGGGTGGGGGTGGCAGGTCAGGGGCACATTCCTTGGCCTGTGTCACTACAGAATTTCTTCACCATTATGGTGAGACAGGACTGCTGACAGGAAGTATGTGAAGTGATGACAAGGGAGGATATGGGGGCCCTCCACAGGGAAGGCCTTAAGGTGGGAGGTAAAGGGTCCCAGCCGAAGAGAACGCATCTTCTGGTGGGGGACTCAGCTGGGAGCAGGATAGATATGGAAGCAGGAAAGGGTGTAGAGAGGAAGGTTAGGTGCCTACTTGGTGCCTTGGCTCAGTGGGATGGACAGCTGATCCTAAGAATTGCTAGGACAGCAGAGGCGGGGGGCTGGGTGTCTTTGTCCACCTGGGGACAAATGACCTATCAAGGAATGGGACTGGGATTGTACAGAGAGAGAGTTCAGGGAACTGGGAATGGGCCTAAGGTGCGCAGCAAAAATGGTAGTATCTGCAAAGATGCTACTTGTGTATGGCCTAGGGGATGATAGGGTACTCCACACCAGGAGCTTCAATACTTGATTGAAAAAATAGTACAGAGAGGAGGGGTTGACTTCACTGGGGACTGGGGCCAACCTGGAAGGATATGAGTCTATAGAGAGGTGATGGTCTGCATCATTCTGGGAAGGGGATTGCAGTCCTCAGTGAAAGGTTTAAATGTTACTTTGATGAACATTTAAACTAGCCAAGAGGGATGGTGGTAATACAAAGGGAGGCGTAAACTGCCCCCCCTCCATACACACACACAGATTAAAGCAACAGGAAGAGAGGGCCTGAGGGGAGGAAAGTCCCCCAGGACACAAGATAAAGGAGGTTGAATCACAGTAGGGGACAAGCAGACAAGAACAGAAGATGTGAAAATGGAGAAGTTCAGTAGGCAAGGCACAAAGATGGTAGATGGGGGAGGGGGGAGAGGAAAGTTTCAAGTAGCAGCAAAGGCAGGAAGGGGGGGAGAGGTTGCAGGCAGAGTGGGAGGAAGGTGTGGAAAGCCATGCATGCCAGATGCAAGGAGCCTTGGAAATACAATTCCAAACCTGGAGGCCATCATGCTGGAAGCAGACCTGGATCTTGTGGCCACAACTGAGTCATGGTGCACAGGCAGCCACGACTGGGACACGGCCATACCAGGCTACACTCAGTTCAGGAAGGCTAGGAAGGGGAGTAAGGGTGGAAAGGGTGTGCTGTATGTGAGGGAGAGTATCACAGCAATGGAAATGCAAGGGAACCTATGGGTACAGGATGGGTTTGAGGTGCTGAGGGTCACCCTGAAGACAGGAGCCAGAGCAACTATTCGCAATACAGTTATATACAGACCTCCAGCATATAGGTAAGAATTGGATAAGGCACTGGGGGAAGCCATCAGCATGATGGCAAAAAAGGGGGAGGTGCTGCTGCTCAGGGACTTCAGTCTGCCAAATGTAGACTAGAGCCTCCCAACCTCGACCTTAGCAAGAAGCAGGGCAATCCTAGACTCCCTGTAGGGGGCATTTCTCAGGTACTAGTCAAAGACCCCACTTGAGATGAGGCAGTACTGGACCTCATACTCACAAACAGGAACAGTGTTACAGACATCAAGGTGCGATGCCACCTGGGGACCAGCGATCACCTTACAATGTGGTTTAACATAAGGATGACAGCAGAGACAAACAGCACAAGGATGAAGGGCCTGGGCTCCAGGAGGGCAGATTTAAAAAACAAATGGGTGAATGCCTCAGAGATGGCCTAGAAGGGGGGATTGCCAGGGTGGGGTGGAGGAGCAGTGGGGCAAATGAATGGATAGCATAGTGAAGATAACAAACCTATGTGCAGAAGAAGTGAGTAAGAACAGGAGGAAAAAGAGACCATTATGGTTCTCAGGGGAGGTGATTACGAAGGTAAAGGCTTAAGGTGTGTTTTTTAAGAGGTACAAGGAGATGCAGGAGGAAGATAATAGGGAGGTGTACCAGGAAAAGCAGAGGGACACAGGGAAGGCAGTGAAGGTGCAAAGGGGCAAACAGAGGAAAGTATAGCCAAAGGGGTAGCTAAAGGGTACAACACTTTTTTCAGATAAACAAGTAGAGGAAGACAAGGGAAAGGATTGTGAGGATAAGAAGGGCAGGGGGACATTGTGCAGGGGAGGATCAGGAAAAAGCAGATATCCTGAACAGGTACTTCTGCTCAGTCTTCATCAGAGTGGGGGGGGATAGACCACATAGAAGCAGCAGACAAACTGGGTGGAGGGATGTAGATACAAGCCCATTGACAGAGGAAAGAATCCTGAGAGGACTTGTGAATCTAAAAGTGAATAAGGGTATGGGGCTGGATGGGCTACATCCACAGGTGCTGAGGGAGCTCAGGGAGGTACTGGCTGCACCCCTGACAGCCCTATTCAATAACTCACTGGAAACAGGAGTGGTTTCAGAGGACTGCAGGAGGGCAGGTGTAGTCCCACTTCATAAAAGTGGCAGCAGGGAGGAGACTGGCAACTATATGCCAGTCAGTCTAACGACAGTGGTGGGGAAGTCAATGGAGGCATCAGCCCCACTGTGTAAATATGAGTCGAAAGGTTCTATACTTAACCTTATTCAAAATGGCTGCCTGGGGCTGAGTGAGATTTATTTAAACGTTAGTGGAGTATCTTGAATCCATTACAAGACCCAATGCAGCAGACATTTACAGGGAGGCAGGGGCGGGGAGGTCATATGAGATGAACCTAATCGATTTCTTCGACTGGGTGACCAGGGAATAAGATCACAGTGGGGCAGTGGACATGGCCTACTTAGACTTCGGCAAGGCCTTCAACACCGTACCACATATGAGGCTTATAAGGAAACTGGGCAGTTTGGGGTTGGGACCCAAGGTGGTAAACTGGGTACAGAACTGGTTGATGAATATGTGACAGAGGCTGGTGATAAATGGCACTCACTCTAATATGGAGAGTGTGATCAGTGGGGTACCTCAAGGCTCAATGCTAGGATGGATCCTCTTCAATGTCTTCATAAGCGACATTGTGGAGGAGCTGGAAGGGAAGGTATGCCTGTTTGCAGATGACACCAAAATCTGCAGTAGGGTAGATACTCCAGATGGGTGGAGAGAATGAGTAGAGACCTGAGAAAGCTTGAGGAGTGGTCAGGGGTATGGCAGCTGGGTTTCAATGCAAAATCATGTACCTAGGGCACAGAAACCTGGGGTGGAGTATAAAATGGAGGGAGAGGTATTAATGGTCACATCTCTAATAAACTCAATGTGGCAGGGCAGGGCGACAAGGTAGTAGGAAGGGCCAGTGAAATGCTGGGGTGCATAGGGAGGGCAGTCACCAGCAGAAGGACAGAGGTGATGTTACTGCTGTATCAATTCTTGGTGAGACCTCACCTGGAGTACTGTGTCTAGTTCTGGAAACTGCATCTCAGAAAGGACATAGAGATGGTAGAGGCTGTCCAGAGGAGGGCAATTAAAATGGTGCAGGGGTAGCATCACAACTCATAAACTCTATGAGGAGAGACTGAGGAATCTCAGTACATACACCCTGGAAGACAGGAGGTAGAGGAGGACATGCTAGAGACCTGTAAGTACCTCACAATGGACAAGAAGGGAGTATTTTTCAGAAGAGAAGGTGCATAAGGACAAGGGGCATGTAATGAAGCTGTAAGGTGGAAAGTTTAGAGGGATGTGAGGAAGTACTTCTTCACTGAAAGAGTGGTAGATGGCAGGAATATCTACCAGCAGAGGTGTGTAGGTGAAAACAGTGGGGCTTCAATCATGCATGGGATACACACAAGGGAATTGTGGTAGGAGAGCAGGGGGCTGAAGTAGCCGGAGACCAGGTGGGGAAGTGGTGACAGATTAATCGAGGACAAACTGAACAGACTGGGTAGGCCAAGCAGTCCTTATCTGCCAACAAATTCTGTTTCTATGTGTCCAACTGATATTGCTCTAATGAGAGTTCTTATTAAAATGGGTTTTACCTACGGTACCACTAGGTCCTAGCAGGTAGATTCCTCTCATATTTGTTGTAACCCTTTGTAGCCAGTGCTTAAAATGCTCCATTACACACACTGTGCTTTACATGAGCGTATAATGGAGAATTGTTTTGCTTTCTCACACGATGCTAAGCATGAGACTTAACCGCTGCAAGCAATGTGTACTTTTGTTTTCCATTCCCTCTGTAACAATGCACTGACTGTGGTTCTGTGAACCAGTAATTATTAAAACTGAAGTATGGGCAACATTGAATTCTATTTTCTGGATGCACACACACACAAACACACACACACACACACACACACACACACACACATATGATACAGTGACGCACCATGATACTGATGTGGTATTATACACTTCAGGTGTGTAAAAAATGTTAGTACACTGTTGACCATACATTGTTCTCTAGTTCTCTATATAATTACTGGTTAGCCATATTAATGCATGTAAACCAATACCCTGGTTGAAGTAATTTTGAAAAAATAAGGTAAACCCTGAAACATCTTTGGTTATCAATGGAATGACATGGTATCCTATTTCATAGACTAGGCAGAGAACATACAGTATTTAAATGAGTCCATATTTGCACAGCACACTTTTTTATCCCAGCTTTTGAAGCAGGGGGTAGAGATGCTGGACCCAAATCCCTTCAAACCACCAGCCCCAGCATCCATCTTCTACAGGACTTGACCCTGTCTCCATTAACCCCCATGGCTTACCCTTCACAATGAAGTCATCAAGGAGGTGAGCCCCTGTGGTGACTGAATCTAGCATGCAGACAGGAGTCTAGTTGGGGAAAGGGACCTAGGCTTCATTTTTCCTCAGCTAGGATTTCCCCCCTTCTCTAGAGACAGCAACATAAATGTGCATCTGCCTGCAGACAATGGGCAGAGCTAGACGTCTTCTCCCTCTTCTCCCTCTCACTGCTGCACCCCAGGTTGCACTAGCACAGCAGAACTGGGCAAGCTCCACCACTGGAGAAGGAACTGGGCAACCTTCCTGACTGGAAGAACTAGGAAAGACAGCGTACACAACACTCATCAGAAAAATAAAAAGATATGAATTTATTGGTGCAGATAGGAAACACAGAACAAACAGCCCCTACGTATCACCACCCAAAGTGCCATCCCTGAGGAAGCCACTTTGGGTGGCAACAAGTAGGGGCTGTATATTTTGTTATTTTTCTAATGAGTGTTTTGTGCACTGTCTTCCCTAGTTCTTCCAGTTACTTTCCAAAGCAGCACCTTAGAGAGACAGGTGTGCTCTCACTTTCTTTTCTCCCCCAACAGAGGTGGTAAATCCACCCATATAACCACACCATGGAGTGGTATATTGCTGCTATGCAATGACCCACTTCATTTTTTGTGTGAAAAAATACAGAAAGATTCAGTTTTTTTGGCATTTTAAATTATTTTATATACTGTATTCTTTTGCCATAAAAAATAGTCCAATCTGCAGTTTTCTGGGTTTTTTTCACCCATGCAACCCTTGCACCTTGGTTTCTGTGTGGGTCTCCTGATGCTGATTGCCATCCTTCCCCGTCTCAGCAAGCAGTCCTTGTGCTGCATCCTGCCCCCCTCCTCTGTAGTTGTTTCTCTGGTTCGCCTCTTTTTTCACCTGTGTAGTGCTGCCTACATTCTTTGTTTGCCAGCTTTGGGGTCCCGGAGTCACAGAGAGGGAGGGTATACTGAGCAGACATTGCTTCAGGCTAGTAGTACCTCCATCTCACTGAGGACACATTGGTTGAGGCTAGCAGTGCATCCTTGTCATATCTACACAGATAGAACGGTGGATGGTCTGGAGAGACAACGTTCATCACAAGGAAGGCAGGAGTGAGTGACTGTTAGGTGCGAGCCATTAGCATAATGGAAGGACCAGAGAGAGCAAGCAGATACTGGAGTCGACGCTTACCGCTACGGAGACAGGAAAAGATCAGCTGTCAGAGAAACTCAATTGTTAGGTACTGTAAGTTTTAATACATTTCCGGAATTCTACAACATGGATTGGAAAGCAAGATGAGGATTTTCAAAGCCAATAAAATAATACATTTATGAGAGTGCAGTGTTGTAATTGGGTGGAAGTTTAAATCAAAGGAGGAAGTTATGCCCATGGACAATATAATGGAGAAAAGGGTGCTGGAAAAGTTTGCAGGGTTGAATGTAGATACATCTATAGAACCGGAAAGTGCCAATCACAGATTTTCTACTCTGTGACAACACAGGGAATAATATTGAACAAGTATCAATATTTAAATATCTCAACTTTACTCTTGACTATCACCTTACCTATGAACAACACATTACAGAACTAATTTCCAGACTTCATAAGAGACTGGGCTCACTATATCGAATTAATAAGAACCTTACTACAGAAACTAGGTTACTTCTCACGCACAGTCTGTTGTTATCTACAGTAGAATATGGTTCTATAATTAATGGGTTGCATTTTTTCCTATTGAAAAAGCCATGTATTAAATGCCGTAATACACAAATGTGTATTACTGCTTTTTTTAAATACATGGCTCTTTGTGTCTGACTGTCGACGGTACCAGAGAAGAGTGAGTGGTCTGGATCCCTGCTGTACGCTAAGGTTCCCCATTTTTTTTTATTTTAAAAATTGCTTCAGTCCCTCATTGGCGGCACCCACAAGGGAAGTCATATACTCAATCTCACAATCTCTGTCAGGCCGGATGAGACAGGAGCATCAAGAGCAGCAAGGCCCCCACGTTGTCCCTCCTACTGCCTGTCTCCAGTGCCCCTCGCCAGCCAGCATCTCTTGCCTCATCCTCCTCTAACTTCACCCAGGCTGGGGAGGTGAGTAGGCAGCACCACCACTGGCCAGGTGCTGACTGCCCGGATCAAAATAAATAAATAAAAACCTTTTATTTCTGCACTGCATAGCATACACCGGGGCAGCCAGGAGTCAGTGAAAAAAACACAACCCCTTAAATTATATAAAACAAAATATGGGGTGCAGTGTATACACTCGAATTTAACATACGCCCTCATTGTTGGACAGCTACCATAAACCCCTCGGGCTTCACCCTCAGGGTTTATGTGTCATCAAACAACTGGGGTGTGTATTAAATTCTCGTAACACACTTCACCCCAAAATTTATCCTATATATAATATATACTCATACTCCACTGACAGAATGCTAAATAATCTCCGGACTACATTTAATAGTGTCATTCATTTTGCCACTGGATTACCTAGACAGACACATCATTGTCACTTCTACAATTCTTTCAACTGTTTATCTCTGTCTGATATTTTCAGTTTTCGATCATTGCTCTTTCTGCAAAAGATTCAGTTGGGTTTATTACCTGATAGCATAATTAAATTGTTCCCCAAAAAAGAATTGCACTGTTCATACTAGAATGCAAATTAGAAATTATTTCATAGTCCCCTACATTCGTACTTCCTTTGCTCAAAACTCACTTAATTTTACTGCTACCAAACTTTATAACAAACTACCAAGTTCTATTGTCTGTTGACCAAAGTTATCAATTTTCAAGAGAATCCTCAAAAATCATATGTTGACGAATTCTATTTGCAAGTGTTTTAATTGATTTTATAATTTGTATTTTTAGTGTTGTTTGATTTGTTTGTTAATAATTGTTTATGTACTGTACATTTTGTATGGTAGTTATGTATGCTTAACTGGACATCTGTGAAAATGGGCATTCTTGCCCGCAGGCCTTTCAGTATAAAATAAAAATTAAATGAAATCAGTGGCTTATAACAGAGGATCCTGAAGGAGTTAACAGAAGTGATAGTAGGGCCACTAGCCACAAGGGTGGTCCCTAGGGACTGGAGGACAGTGGACATGGTCCCCCTACATGAAAGCAGAAGGAAGGATGAGCCAGGGAACTATAGTCCAGTCAGCTTAATGTCTATAATGGGGAAAATTATGGAGTCTTTACTAAGGGAGGAACTGGTACATGTCCTGGAGGGAATTAGGCTACAGGGCCTCCAGACAATATGGGTTTATGAGGGGATGGTCTTGCCAGACAAATCTGGTCGACTTCTTCGACTGGGTGACAAGGGCATCAGATAATGGACCAGCAGTAGATGTGGTATACTTGATTTCAGCAAGGCCTTTGACTCAGTCCCTCACAGGAAGCTGGTGAAGAAGATAAGGGACTTAGTGGTGGGAATAAAATTGGCAACATGGATGGAGAACTGGCTGAGGGGAAGAACACAAAGGGTAGTAGGCAATGGGGAGTTTTCAGAGGTAAAGAAAGTAACAACTGGACTATCTCAGGGCTTGGTGCTTGATCTGGTCTTTTTCAATGTATTCATTTATGACATAGGCGAAGGCATCAAGGGCAAGACCTGTCTCTGTGCAGAAGACACAAAAATCTGGGTAAGGGTGGACATGGAGGAAGAGATAAGAGAACTCAGGGAGGATATGGGCTGGTTGAAGAGCTGGCCAAAGATCTGGCAGCTGGGCAGTCCAGGCCTTAGGGGAAACCTACAACCAAGGTGGAAAACCTCTTTGGCTGCAAGATGAAGTCTAGTCCTTCATAGGCCTCGCAAGAGTGACCAGGCACCTCACCATAGTCCAGAAAGCTGGATGCTGACATGAAGGTAAGTCCCAGAGAAACTGGGTGATGGGGCTGGGGGGACTTGATGGAAGGAGGCAAGCCAAGGGTGATCGGAGGCAAAAAAAAATATATAGAAAAAATATGGCATCTTCCACAACTTTAAGGGGAAATCATATGGAAAGTATTAAATACTGTAAATCGTTCACCAAAGAACTGTAAGTAGTAGGGCTAGAAGCATAAAAAAATATACTTTTAAAATAACTTCCAATTATTTGTGGAAATAGTAGCTACCGGATTAGATTGTAAAGTACTGGCTCCTTGGCAACCATCCGCCAAAAGGCTTTATTATCCTTATTTGTTTATGATGTTATACATCTGGACCCATAAATTTGCCTGAAAATTCTCCTTCTCCTCAGCCGGTTTTTCCTTATTTTTCTCTAGCTTTATTGAAGGCTGTAATATTTTGTCTAGAATCGTTACTTTTTGTGTGTTTGACTAATTTTTGAAGCTCCCTTTTTGCTTTCTTGCAGCTTTGGCAAAACCATGAGTTTACCCTATGCACACTGATTGTTTTACTTTTATAAAGCACTGTTGTTACATTCCTATACAGCTTTGCTACCAACTCCCTGTTTCCAGTGAGCTGTTAAATACAACTGTCAGAGGTGCAGCCAGTATTTCTCTCAGCTCCCTCAATGCCCTGGGATGTACCCCATCTGGCTCCATTGCTTTGTCCACCTTCAGATTAGAAAGTCACTTCAGGACTCTCACCTCCAAAAAAGGACTAGTGTCCACCTACTGTACCTCCCTCCAAAGTTTTTACTTTTTTGTGCTCCTCCCCTTCTCCATTCTCTGTGAACATGGAACAAAAGTATTTGTTCAGGATGTCTGCCTTTTCCTGCCCCTCCACTGCACGGCCCACCTTCCCTTTTTAACCTTACAATCCTACCCCTGGTCTTCCTCTTTCCACTTACATACCTAAAAAATGCACTGTCCCCTTTTGTTACCTTCTGGGCTATGTTTTCTGCAGTTTGTGCTTTTTTGCTGTTTACTGCTTTCTCTGCTTCCCTTGATACACCTCCCTATCCTCCTCCTCCTCCTCCCTCTGCATCTCCTTATACCTTCTGAATGCTACCCTTTTCAGCTTTTACCTTTCCAGCCACCTCTTTTGAGAATCATAGCAGTCTCTTTCTTCCCTTGCTTTTGCTCACTTGTTTGACAGAGAGGTTTGTTGTCTTTACTATACTCCCTTTTATCTTCACTCACTCTTTCTCCACCCCACCCAGGACATCTCCCCCCTTAGGTCACCCTGAGGCATTCACCCATCTTTATTTCAAATCTGTCCTCCTGAAGTCCAGGACCCTCACCCTTGTGTGGTTCGATTCTGTAGCCATCCCTATTTTGAATCACACCATACAGTGATTACTGGTCCCCAACTGGCATCCAACCTTGATGTGTACAGTGCTGTCCCTGTTAATGAGTACCAGGTCCAGTGTTGCCCCATCAGGAGTGGGTTCACTCACTAGTTGCCTGAGGAACGCCCCCTCCAGAGAGTCCAGGATATCCCTACTTCTAGCTGAAGCTGCTGCTGGAGGCTCCAGTCTACATCTAGCAGGTTGAAGTGCCCCACCAGCAGCACCTCCCCCTTTTCTGCCATCTTGCCAGTGGCTTCCACCAGTACCTTATCTAATTTCTCCCCCTGTGCTGGAGGTCTGTAGATCACTCCAGTGCGAACAGTGGCTCCATTCCCCATCTCAAGGGTGACCAACAGCATCTCTGCCTCCCCCTGTATTCCCCATATCTCTGTTCCTTTTATGCTTTCCCTTCACATGAAGCACCATATCCACCTCCTTTCCTTCCCACCCTGTCCTTGCTGAACAGAGTACAGCCTGTCATGGTTGTCAGCGCACCATGATTCAACGATAGCCACAATATCCAGGTTGGCTTCTGCCATGATGGCTTCTAGGTCCAGAATCTTATTTCCTAGACTTCTAGCTTTCGCACCCATGGCCTTCCAGATGTGGTTTCCTCTTTGCTGAAAGGACACACTAGGACTACACATACCAATCAAAACACTCTGCACAGCATGTTATTCGTAAATTTTAACTGTAGTTTTCCTTTAATCAAATACCTGTGGACTGTGAACATTAGACTAGTACAGAATTTTCATTTACAGTGCTTTTCATATACTGTATCCCAAGTGATTTACAAGCAGTTAAATTACACTGGATAACCTAGCTGAGATTTCACACATATCATTTCCCGTGAGGTTTTACTTCTGCTGGGACAACTTGACACTGCTCAGTACTATTGGTTCCTTGATTCCACATTGTAAATAGTTTTTGAGCCAATATCACTTCTTTTTTTAATTTTAAAATTGTTGCAATACTTAACATTTTGCTATGCAAATAAACAACTTTTGTCAACAGGCTGGTGTGCTCAACTGTTTTGAAATATATCAGACTGAACTCTCAACCTCCCATTAAGTTGCAATGGTGTACTAAAATGCCTTAAACTGTATTATTATAATCTCGGCTATTGAGATATCCCTAATGAGATATCCCTACTCAAACATTTGGAGTCAGCCTTGGAGATTTTAGGGAGATCTAGCTTCTTTAATCATGGATTTTAAGTTTATCTGGGGCGTTAGCCAAAGTATAGTGTTTAGAGTTAAATTGACAAACGGTGTCATTGATTGATTGGAGATCTATATTGGTTTAGTTTAGTTTTGTTGACCGGCAAAGTAGGGCTAGACAATACTGCCTGTTTTCAGCTTTGTCACAGGAGTGGAGGGGGGATACTAATGCAAACCAACTGAAACTGAACCAGATTTAGGCTATTGGTATTTTAGTAAATGAGGGAAATTTGGCCAGGTCGGGGTATTGGTTAGCCCATTTGGCTGCTCGATTCTTGTGATGGTATAAACATTTCCTCACACTGTATTTAGCAGAAAATAGCTTGACAGGTTTGTCTAAAAAGAAATAATACTTTGACCTGGGCCTGATAAGTGCCTTTTCTGCGAGTACATCCTGTTAAGCCAATCTGTTAAATAGCTCCCTGATATTAAGATGTAGTTGGTCTTATTCCTGATTGGAGGCTAAATGCCTCTGTTCAATAATGAAGAGTTCTCTGTCCAAGGTTATCATAGCCTGAGCTCTTTCCTTTATTAAAGGCTGCATAAGATATTCTGAAGCAGAAGTTGGGGGGTGCTGAATAAATATGTCTGTAGACAGTCTTTTTCATTTCCAAAAACTCTATTTATTTGTGAATATGGCAAACCTCAACGTTTTACCTAATATATAGGCTTTTTCAAGAGATGCCTTTCTAAATAAATACATAAATATACATAATTAAAAACACTGTCCACAACCAAAGTCAATTTCCACATACATATTAAATATCAAACAGTAACTGGTGCTACTTACTTGAAATATCTAATCAACATTTAAGATTTCTGTAACCAATACATAAGCTCTCAAAGTAGACAATTCTGTTTTATTTTCACAAGTTTAGAGCTAAAAATAAAATAGCTCTAAGCTCTAAACTTGTGAAAATAAAAAAAAAGATGTATTAAAGAAGAAAATAGAATGTTAGAAGCAAATAATTATTAGTTGCTACTGTACATACATCAGAAAATGTAGGTATAACAAAAGTAGTCATATTAAGCATCTTGACTCATTTTGTTTTGGTGTTTGGTGTCGGGTTCCCCTATTTCTGGTATGACTATATTATGAAATAACGTTAGTAATTTGAGACCATTATATCATACTTCATATTTTACAGAATTGTCTACTTTGAGATCTTATGCCCTCGGGGTTTATGTAGCATCCCACACCGAGGGCAACCATTCATTTCAAATTTAGTTCACTTCCCCATCTTTTATTATTTATAATTGCTGGGCAGCAATTTTTTCTAGCCTTCATTTACTATGAAACACACACACACACACACACATACACACACACACACTCTCTCACTCTCACACAGGCACACACATTTTTTTAGCTAGTTATTTCTAATTGCTGGTCAATTATTGTACAGTACTTTTATTTATTTGGTAATTGTGATCTTACTTTTAGTTTTAAATGTTAGAGCTCTTCCAGTTTGTGTTGTGTGCTGGCCCCCGAACGACAGGATCAACCAGATAGCGAGCGAGATGTGAAGATGTTCTGCGGTGCAAGTTTCAAATGGTAGGATCAACCAGATCATTTTTTTTAGGCTAATGTGGTGGGGGGTTTTTTTACAAAAAAGAAAGAAAAAGTGATGGACTAGAAGTCGGGTAGGGAGCTCCTCGTTAAGCGAGTGAGGAGCGGCCATGTTTCAGAAACTGAAAGCCCACCCTGGACCACACAGACAGCGAATGAGGGAGCAGGTTTCTGTGACTGACTTGGCGTATGTTTCCCGTTATAACTCATGAGTTATAACCGGAAATTATAACTCGGTCTGGCAATGTAAAAAATTGCTGACCAGTTATTATAAAGGAAATAATATGAAAAGCAAGCTAGCAGTGGTGATACTAGTGATACAAATAGGACTAGATTTAGGTAAACTAAAAATAATGATACTGTAATGCTAATAGTAGGAATGATTTTCGACATTACTGACGTACAAACTAACCAAGGCATTACTAAAGGGAACAGAAAACTAAACTATGCACACTTAGCAGCAGTAAGCAGGTTGCACAGGGTGCATACAGTTGGTTACCAGATGGAGTAGCAGAGGAGACCAGAGGCAGGGCACCAGCACAAGGGGAGTCTGTGGTCAGCTGGGCAGCATAACACATAGTCACAGAGCCACCATAAGCTGGTCCTTATGCTGTAGACTGCATACAGAGGACCACTAGCTCCTAACAGGATTTGAAGCAGGCAGAGAGGGGAGCCATTGGAGTACTGGTTTAGCCTGATTTGCTGAACAACTCTCCAGCTAGCACCTGATTGGCTCTGGCTCTGGCTTGTCCTGAACATGAAAATCATAGGCAGAGGAGCCATGGGGTTAGGGGGATCAGCAGACACCTCACCTTTTCATTTTTGGGTCAGCCAGTGCACTTTGACTCCCCGCATTCCAATCAAGGGAGTAGGATCAGTATAAAAGAAATAAAAATCTGCTTCCAGATTCCTAGAATGAAAACTACCCTTGGCTCAGCAGCAATCAACTTCTCACTTCCATCACTTTGGAACACTATGCAAGACTCATTAAAATTATCCTCACTTCCAAGCATTTTCACATTCAAAGCTCTATTAACGGATTATCTGAAGGAAACATGCAACTGTTTCAGATGCCAATGACCCCTAAACCTCGGGTGCCACTCTCAAATCCTACGCCTAAGTATCTCATCCACCCCACATTCCTAACAACAGAAACCTAGGACCTACAAGCCTAGTTCCCTTAATCCAAGATGACCCTGCCTATTCTCTACCTTTTACCTATGCTGGCCTCCCTTTTGGCTGCCTACTCTTTCACCCCAATTTCTACCCTATTCCTTAATACCTCCTTATTTTTATCATTTAGGTATGAGCTCTTACTCAGCTGGAGACTATATGGGATTGTTGTCTCTTCTCATTTCAGTAAAGCTTATCATTATGTACCTTTGCATGTTAATTATGTTGACCAGTATGTATAGGCCCATATTGACCGGCACCTTCACAAAGTTTTTTCTTTTTTTTTTTGCACCATTGTCCACCGTAATTGTAATCTTATGAAGTGTACTGTATTGTATTTATGCCCAGGACCACCTTGAAAATGAGCTTGCTCAATGGTGTTTATGCCTGGTTAAATAAAGTGACTGATTGATTGATTGAAAAATAGTTGAAATCTTAAGGGCAACAGGCAGACTGCTTTCTAATCTTTTTATACTTTATATGCAGGGAGAATCCAGATAACAGAAAGTATCTTTTAGACTAAAAAAAAAGTTACATTCAGTTTTGTTTTACAATTGAGTGGGTTGCTCTATATAGTTATCTGGGTTTCAGAACTCTCTAAAAGTTGTTTATCTTTACCCTGTTCTGCTTTGATTTTCATAAATAAATGTGTGTGAATAAACAGTGGATTATTTTTGAATATTTGTGAATGATTTGGGATTATAAAAGGCTAGGCAGGCCAGTCCAATGGCATAGAGGGTTGAGGCACTGCATGAACAGACTTGGGGCTCCAGGGGTCAGCAGGGAGAGTATAGAATCAAGCATCCGATGGACTGCTCTCCTATCCTGGGGTGGGATTGGGGAAGGCCTCCCTCGGTAGTGGCCCCCAGTGGAGACTGGAGGCACTACACAAGCGGAAAGATGGGAAAACCAGAAAACTGGAAATACCGCTCGGTGGCCACCAGATGACAGCTCTCTGACCCTCTCCCAACACCTCTGGTGCCTTCAGGGAGCCTCCGTCTCCTCAGCAGCATCCTTGGGCCCTATAGAGAGTGCGCTGGGATGCCCCTTCCGGTGCCTTCCCCCTCAGAGGAGGGGGACCAGCCCGTCGAAGGGTTACGTCCGTGATATCCCAGGGACCAGCTGCAATATGAGGATCAGAGACGCTCAAGTAAGGTCAGTGGGGTTAGGAGGGAACACATAGAGCCTGAAGGAGTGGGGGTCACCAGAATGTGGAAGGGGAGTAAACAATGCGAAAAAAATAGAAGGCTAGGCAGGTTAACTAAAACATTCAAGAAAATAACTGTTTTCCCAGTGACATGGGCTGAAGTAATGCATAGCTTTGCCTCACAGCCTTGGCAGTTCTTAATCCCCTCGTTTTTTTTTATATAGTCCACCACCACTGGTGAAAATGACACAATTTTACACTCAGCCAGGGAATACAGTATAAATTGTAATAGATATTGTAGAAGCTGAGCCCTGTCTTAACATGGCATGTTCCAGAGCACTATGAATTTCTCTAGGGAAGTATACCAGTCAGAAATGTTTTCACTGAGGTTTTTTTTTTTTAGTTTTTTGACTGGTAGAGGAGGACTACATAATACTGCATATTGTCAGCCTTGTACTGTGTGTGTGTGTGAGGGGGTGGAGATACAGATGCAAACCAACTGAAATTGAACCAGGTATATTTAGTGAACTAGAGAAATGTAGCCAGGACACCAGGGAAATTCCCCTCAGGAAGTGTCATGGGATCTTTTCATGTCCATCCAAACAACCACCAAAATAGGCAGAACAGACCTCGGTTTAGCATCTCATCTGAAGAATGGCAAACCCGGACATTAGAGCATCCCCCTAGAACTGCATTCTTATGCCAGTATTTATGGTATGAGCCCAAGCCTGGAGCTGAACTATTTATCTCTTCTGCTATCTGATGCCAGCATGAGTTGGAGGTTTCAGTGTATTATTACACAGAATGAGTCTGTATGACAAAGACACATGCCTTTTTGAACACTCCTTACCCAGTACCTGGCACTGAGAACTCAGGACCTGAGCACTCAGGAGCTGCTGTGTAGTGCAGTATGATCTGTAGCCTCAGCTCACGCAACTAAGGCCCTGATCTTTCAGGAGAGTTTTGAGAGAGGGTGGACAAAGGTCATGGAGGTTAACAGAAATAAAAGAGAGTTTCTAACAACCTGGGGAGGGAAAGGTCATGAAGGTGAACAGAAATAAAACAGAGTTACTAACAACCTGGGAAGGGAAAGGTCATGAAGGTGAACAGAAATAAAACAGAGTTACTAACAAGCTGGGGAGGGAAAGGTCATGAAGGTGAACAGAAATAAAACAGAGTCAGTAATCACTTCACCATTGACATTACAGCACCTTCCACATGCCCCTGGGGCCTTTTGACATAGAACGTACTTTACAAACCACAGACTAAGGAAGGTTATTCCACTCTCCCCTCCCCCAACCAACAGTGGATTATTAATGCCAAAAAACAGACTTCTAAAAGGTGTTACCAAGAGAACACCTGATACTCTGATTCAACTCAGTGACAGTATGGATGGATGACTGTACTCCATTACTGCCAACGGAACTAGAGACTGTGCTGTCAGCATAGGTTGCCCTGGTTACAATTTTCCAAATTTCTAGATTAATTTTATGTAAAATTTTGGCCAAGTAAGGTCATTGATCCAGCAATTATTAAATTTTTCTCTAAGCTATCCAGACAGGCATTCGATGGTGACTGGAATAGCTTTGACCTTGCTGCACTGCCCACGGTTCTGTATTTAATGCTTCATGTTTTTGAGTATTTATATAATGTAGTTATCATGTTCAGATTATGTAGTATGTTTCATCATTTGGGTTCATTTTGTATTCGTTTATGATGTTTTTCTCTGTACAGCACCTTGGTTTGGAGAAAGACATTTTTAAATAAAATATTTGTTTATTTAGTTACTTATATATGTCCAGTGTGACCTCTCTGACAAGTGCAAGGGTAGTGGGGATGGTTGTGTCCCCCTCTTCTCTGCCCCAGCCCAGTTCCTTGTCCTCCACACTTTACTTATCCTTGGTCCCTCTGGGCCTGTTGTGTTATTTGTTCTGGCCCTCATCCCCTTTTGCATCCTCCTCCTCCTCCTCCTCCTCCTACTCAGCTAAAGACCAATCCTTGCTTACCCCTACCCCTAATTCTTGACAATGCCTGACCTGGCAGCTCTGGCTGTTGATTTGTTATTTCTCAACATACCTCTGGTGTTCCAGTATTGAACGCATGGCTTCAGCTGTAGCTGACACTCCCCAGCCATTGTAAATTTACCTGTTGTCTCAGTGTTCCTGCACTTGACATTTTGTACCACAGCCTTAGCTGCTTTATGTAGTGTCCTCACTGTACCTTTTACTATGCCGATTGTAAATCATTGTAATTTGTCAATGTTCCTGTTGTATTAATCATGCTCCTAATTTTTGACATGGGACCTTTGAAAAAGAGCATCTTGCTCAAAGGTTATCTCCAAAGAATGAAATAAATAAATAAATATAACAATGTTTCACCAGAAAAGACATACTGAGCTGATGACAGCTCATTTCCAGATGGGTGCTGGGGGGATAGAGAAAGGGAAGCATACAGCACATAATGTGCAAGTGAAAATAAATAATGTAAGATGTAGTAGTAATAAAAATAAGTACTGTACAACTCCATACAAAACAAAAGCAAAAATACATAACAGTACACAGTCATAACTTACAGGTAGAATGTTCACGAGTACAGAAATAACAATGAGATAAAATGCAAGGTACAAGTGCTATACAGTAAAGGGAGTGATACCAGATAGTAGAAGGATTAGCACCACCTAGACTATTAAGAGTGGATGCAGACCCAGACCAGCTGGTCTGAGTGGTGGGCCCAGCAGTACACATAGCTGAAGACCTCAAATATTGAGGCTGCAGTTTTTGTAACTTAAACCGTACGTCTGTAGTCCTCTCCCTCTTACCATCACCCCGAGTAGGAACAGGGACACGAAGCAGGATCACCAGATATGTTTGAGTATTGTTTGGTGGTGGTGGGGGCTTAAAATTGGAAAACTAAAAGGAAATAAAAGTTGGGGTTTGAATCAGGGACTGTGACTGACAGGAGGGAGGACATCAGCAGTGGGGGCGTTGGGGGGGTGCAGAGCTGGACCAGCCAGCCTGAGTGGTGGACCCAGTGGGACACGTGGCTGCAGACCTCCACTAGTGAGGCTGTAGTCCTATAAATTACCCACAATCCCAAGGGACCCCAAAGTGTGAGCAACCCAGAAGCGTGAATGCCATGAAGCAGGAGTATGACATCTAATCAGGTGGCATCTGGGGGCGTCCGTAGCATCTACAGTAACCCCTCGCTATAGCAAACACTGCTATAGTGAAAACTCAGTTATTGAGATGTTGACCATGGCTCCTGATATTATCAACTGTATTCAACATGTGTCTGAAAGCCAAGTCTTCCCCTGTGACCTTCCCCTTCCACTCCCCTGCGCTGGATATCGGTGGCACAGTTTCAAAGTGTTTTGCTGCTGAACCGGTGCTCGGGATTACATTTTAAATACCAGCAGCACTTTTCATTATGGAGTTCTACTAAATGATCTATTTGTTGTAATGGGGACCATAAAAAACACACTTCGGCACCACGCACCAACTACATGCGCGTTCTCGGCGTGGAATCTTCTTCCGTTGGGGTGGGTTTGCATTCAGTCCGAAAGATAACTGAAGTAATGCTTTTTTTCACAAAAACAGGTAACCAGTTGAGTTTTTTGCTTATGTTGGTGCATTTTACTCTAATATTGGTACAGGTATGTGCTTGTGGAATCATTGTTTCAAATTGAGGCAAAACTGAGGGGCAAAGCTGACAGTGCCCCTTTAAGGTCCTGTATCCTTTCTGTTAAGTCCACCCTCACACAGAGCTTGGTGTCGTAATTTATTTATTTCATGATTCGGACATTACCTTTGAGCAAAAGCTGTTTTACAAAGGTTCCACGTAAAGTACAACAAAGTGTGCACAATTAAGAACAAGAAAACAAAGGAGGGTGGAGACCCGGTGTAAGCAAATTACAAGGGTGAAACATTAATAACAGTGACATAAGCTATCTGGTAAGTGCAAAGAAACATGACAAGGCCAAACACTGTCAAGTACACAGGTATAATTTACAACAGCCAAAGGCTAGGCACAAAGGTATAATCTTCAGTAGCCAGGGAGCTAGTTCCATCTACATAGTGGAATTAATGTAGAGAGTTGGGGGTGGGGGATCCGGGATGTGGGCAGTGGCCCTGTGGGGGCTTTGTTAAAAAGGGTGTGGGAGGTGACTTGATCCATGTCAGTCAGCCAGGCGATTGTGTCTTAAGACTTGCAGGGCTGGGAATGCAATTACTGCCTACAGCAACAGGCCATGCTTCCAGAGAGGTACTGTTTAAATTCAGCCTTAAAGGCAGGTAAGCTCGAGTTTGTCAGTATCATCTGCGAACAGACATATTTTGCCCTTGATGCCATCCTCAATATCATTAATGAAAATAATGAACAGTGCTGGCCCTAGCACCAAGCCCTGTGGGATGCCACTTGTGATCTCCCTGGTTCTAGAAGCTCTCCTTCAATGAGCACCTTTTGGGGCCTGTTCCCCAATCAATTTTCCACCCATTTAACCAACCTCTCTCTCCCACCCCGAGGTCCGCCATTTTCCTTGTTAGTCTCCTGTGTGGCACAAAGTCAAAGGTCTTGCTGAAATCCAGGTATAGGATGTCCACTGCTTGGCCTCTGTCCACCATTTTTGGTTATCCAGTCAAATAAGTCAATTAGGTTCATTTGACAAGACCTCCCTCCCATAAAACCATGCTGCCTTGCATCCTGAAGGTCATACTCCTCTAGATGCTCTACCAATATTTCTTTCAGTATGGTTTCCGTAAGCTTGTATTCTATTGAGGTGAAACTGACCAGTCTGTAGTTCCCCGGGCCATCCCTGGGACCACTGTTGTTGAGAGGCACTACATGTGTCATTCTCCAGAACTGCAGTACCACGCCGACTCCAACAAACAACTAAACAGGTTCACCAGTGGCTCTGCAAGCTGCTCTGCCTGTTCCTTTAGCGCCCTGGGGTGTACTCTATCCAGGCCCAGTGATCCATCTGTTCTCAAAGCTAACCATCCTTTTTTCATTCTTTCCTTTTCTATTGTCCTTTCTGTCCCTTCCCCCTTCTAGCCCCCTTCTCTGCCCCCCTCCCCCCCATCAGCACTGGTCCATCTTTCTCCTTCACGAAGATGGAGCATAAGTATTCATTCATTAATTCCACTTTCTCCCTGTTTTCCTCCACCCACCCTTATCCTTGTCTTATTCTAACCAGCCCTTCTTTCTTGTCTCTTTTCTTGCTTATGTAGCAGAAGAAAGCCTTCTCCCCCCTCTTAACACCTTTCACTAATTGCAATTCCTTCTGAGCCTTTGCATTCTGAACTACTGTTCCTGCTCCCCTTGCCTGTCCAAGGTATAGTTCTCTGTCAACCTCCTTCTTGATCTTCTTGAATGTCTTGTAGGCAATCCTCTTGTGCCTTACTGCCTGGGCTACCTCAGAGTTGAACCAGCTTGGTGATTTGATTTTGGAGTTCTTCCTTTTGTACCTAGGACACGCCTCCATTGCAGCCCCTACTCCCTCATTGATAATAGTCCATTTCTGGTCCACCTCCATAGCTGCAGTAATTTTCACTAGATGCTATTTAAGCACCTCACCCATTTACCCAAAGTCTGCCCTCCTAAAGTCCAGGATTTTGGTCTTAGTGTTAATATTTTGCCTGCCCGTATCCAGCCTGAACCACACTGAACATGGTCTTAGTGGGAACAATACCACTAGCGGACACAGCCTAAAGCTGGTAGGGGAAAGGTTGAGGAGGCAGATGAGGGGGCATGTTTTCACCAAGAGGGTGGTGGCCAAGTAGAATAAGCTGCCAGAGGAGGTGATATCTGTAAAGGAGGTGGACAGCTTCAAGAAGGAATGGTATAGAGCAAAGGGAAAAGATGCAGTTGGGAGGGGTGAGCAGGGGGAAGAGGTAGGTGGGGGAGGTCAAGAGGGAAACGGTGGGGGGAGAGTTCTGTCTGCAAACACATTGAGAACTGCACGCTTGAGCAGACTAGATAGACCATAAGGCCTTTATCTGCTGGCATGTTGGCATGTTCATATGTACTATAACTAAGCCAGTGCAGAGTGTAGGCTCAGGAGCACAATCTTGCCAGATGGATTAACTGTTTAGTGCACAATTAACCTCGGGGGTGGGGTAAAGTTGCTCATAGCCGGGGACAGACAAGGGGATGTCAACAACATGGGATGAGGGAATACAACAGTCAGAGATCAGGAACAGTTACAGAAGGGGGAGGAAATGATACAATGCAGGAATCTGAAGGAGGAGAAGGATGAGGCTAAGCGGACCTGTCTGTCTGTCTATCTGACTGTCTGTGTGTCTGTATATCTATCTATCTATCTATCTGTCTATCTATCTATCTATCTATCTCTCCTCCTCCTCCCTCTCTCTCTTTCTATTTCCAGGTGCATCATGGGGCAGGTGAACAAAGAGACAGTATACAAAACATTACAGTATCTGCAAGAAACCACCAATATCACAAGAAAATTTACAATAAAAAACAATGCTAATATAAAACATTAATGCAGTATAATATACTGTATATATACAAGATAACACCAATATCACAACAAGAAAACTTACAGTAAAACCAGTCACATGGTTTCAACTTGATATGGGGAACGACGTCCTGAATGAAATGACACGTATTCTGGACTTCAAAATGGCCAATTTCACTAGAATGGGGGTGTATCTTGGACAGCACTGGGCCAAACATAGGGCGATCATGGGGCTGGAAGATAAATGGTCCATAATTCATGATGGGATGAGAGGTTCAGAAAGTCACAAACACCTGTTTGAAGCAGATGGGTAAAAAGAACAAGCACATTAAATCACTCTGGTTCTTGTGAGAAGTTGCTAGTGCAATGAGGGGAAAAAAAAGGGCTTCCTTCAAGAAATACAGGAAAACCCAGTGGGAGGAAGACAGGGTAGACTACCAGAAAAGCTAAAAACAACTAGCAGAGAGGTAAGAAAGGACATGGGGGGACAGAGTGAAGGGTAACTGAGGGGGTCAAGAAAGGTGACAAGAGCTGTTTTGGAAAATCTGCGAAAAAAGGACAATGAAGGAAGAAGGTATTGTCAAGCTGAAGAATGGGCCAGAGTTGGTGAAGGACAACAGAGGAAAGGCAGAAGTACTGAATGAATATTTCTACTCAGTATTCACTAAAGAAAGTGATAGACCAGTTCCAGAGGGAAAGATAGTAACGGGGGGTGGGGTGAGGAAGTGTGAGGAAGTGATCATGGGGGATAGGGTTCTCAAGGGACTCAAAGCTCTCAAGGTGTGTAAATCTTCTGGGCCATAGAACATGCACCCTAGGATGTTGAGACAGCAGGTGGCAGACCTAGCAGCCCCTCAGCAGATCTGTTCTATAGTTCCTCTGGCACAGGTGTGGTGCCACAAATCCCAGCTGCCATTCTTCAGACCATTTCTCCAGTTTTTTAAGGTCTTCCCTCATTCTTTCAACACTTTCTGGCATGTCCACCCTATTGCATACCTTTGTATTGTCTGCGAAGAGGCATACCTTCCCCTTCCAGTCCCTCTTCAATGCCCCCAATAAAGACATTGAAGAAGCCAGCCCCAACACCGACCCCTGTGGCACACTGCTCATCACCTCTCCCTCTCCAGAGTACTCCCTGTTTTCCACAACCCTCTGACTCCTGCCATTCAACCAGTTCTCCACCCACAGAACTATTTTAGGATCCAACTTTAGGCTGTGCAGTTTGTAAATCAGCCTTCTATGGGGGACAGTGTCGAAGGCCTTTCTGAACTCCAGATAGGCTACATCCACCACACCTCCCTGGTCCACTACCTTAGTTACCTAGTCATGCCATAGATTAGAACAATGAGTTAGTGAAAGACATAGTGCTTATCCTAAATACAGTAAAAGTTAGGGTTAGACGTATAAGTAAATAGATGCCATATAAGGCTGTGTATGTGTGTTACTGTGTGTGTAGACAGTGTACTGCTATGCTATACTAGAATATACATATACACGTGTGTGTGTGTGTGTGTGTGTGTGTATATATATATATATATATATATATATATTTATGCAATGGGGTGGACATATATTCAGTGTGATAAATGCATTTATCTGAGTCACTGTATGTATAAATAAATATAATAACTGGCCAGCAGTTTCTCTCAATGTACTGACCAGGTTGATATTTTCCATAACAACTGGCTGGTTGTTATGACATTCATGAGCCATGCCAGTCAAACTATGCTGCTGCCTCACTGGCCAACATTCTGTATGTGGGCGGGGCCAAACAGTCTCACAAACTGCTGGAGAAAAATTGCTGGTCTGTTATTATAAAAAATAAAAGATAGGTAGGGTGTTTCATATGAGAATTTAATGCACACCCTCACTGTGGCATGCTTTGATAAACCCCTTGGGCTTCACTCTCGGGGTTTATGTAGCATCCCACAACTCGGGTGTGCATTAAATTCTCATATCAAACCCTTCCCCATCCATTATTCTCTATTTATAAAATGGCAGGGTAAAATCATGGAATCTGATTGGCTGTTATTTATGTGTAAAATATGGTTTACACATGGCTAAAAAAAAGGACTGTGAAGAGTCTGGAAACCAGATCAATGGGCATTTGGAACACAGGCATTTCAGTTAGCCCCCTACAGCCAGAACTGATCTTCCACCACAAACATGGCTGCTACCTTTACACTGTAAAAAAAACTTCATCTGGGCCCAAAAAATAAAACTACCTTAAATAAAATATCAAACAAATTAATTTACGGTAGTTTCCTTGATTATCACACTCTCTCTACACACATGAACAAATTAGAAACAATAAGTATTGTTTATAGTTTTCACTACAACTGTTTCTTTGCTTACAGTGAAAAATCCCTTCTATCTTTACCTGCTCATCAGGTAACTCTCTTCTTCTTGTCCTGACAGAGAGATAACTGAGGCGTGGCTGTAACAAAGGCCTTTGTTGTCTATGCATACAGAGTGTTAGCAGAAAAACATTCTGCCAATGGAACTGAGCAGAATTTTGAATCCATGTATTCCATGGTAAACATTCTATGATAAACATTCCATATCTTGAATGTGGGAAAACAGAAAAAACAGGAAGAAGAAGGTAGGCAACAATACAATGACATCATCAGTGACATCATTTGTTGTGAGTGGAAGGACTATTTGATCATAAATGCACACAAGTAAATCTATTGTTTCTACATATAAACATGCTTTTCCCAAATGTAAACCGTTTTTAAAACAGGAGCCATTTATAAGTGCAATAAGAAACTCCCAGGTGAGTGCATGGAACAGATTTTACTGCCGCCAGAAACTAAGGCACTCGGCCCAGGCCTGCGTGCCTCATTACGCCCCTAGCCGTGCAGTAAAATCTGTTCCATGCACACCCTGTCGTGTCTTATTGCTTACTTATACATACAGTGACCATTTATACACACAGTTACTATGTCACAAATCTGTTTAGAATTCATTTAGAATGTTCGGCCTCAGAAGCAGTACTAACCATATTCAAATGGGAATAACTTTAAAACGAAAAAAGATAGCATGGTACTGTGTGCACAAAAATTGTTCAGCACACAATTATCTACAAATCGAGTGGTGTTTCATGTATAGATACCTTACAGATTTTTTACAATTAGCTAAAAAGCAGAAGAAAATTTAATTTTTATTCACTTTTTTGACAAACAATTGTGAATAACTCTAAAACAAAAAAATGATAGCATAGTACTGTGAGCACGAAAAATGTTCAGCACAAAAATATTTACAAAATGAGTGGTGTTTGATTTATAGATACCTTTTAGTTTTTTTTTTATAATTCGCAAAAAACAACATAAAATTAAATTTTCTTTTCCCTTTTTTGACAAACAAATGTGAATACCTTTAAAACGAAAAAAGGTAGCATAGTACTGTGAGCATGACATTTGTTCAGCAAGAAGTTTTCTACAAAATGAGTAGTGTTTCATTTAATAGCAACCACTATGCTAGGCGGACATACTCTAGGAAAGTTAACCAAAACTTCCTGAAATTATCATTTAAAATAAAGATAAACAGTCAAAACCAAATGTTCCTGCACTGATAGAAAGCATCCCTATTGCATAAATGAACTATACAATGGTGAGCTGTCAGATAAATGATTTTTCTACACATGTGCTGTTTGACCTCGGACACCTCACTCGTGGCTTACGCCACTCGTGAGGTTACCCAAGGTCAAACAGCACTTGTGTAGATAAATCATTTATCTGACAGCTCACCATTGTATGTCCCATATATATATATATGTAACTCCCCTCTGGGGGCTTACCTGTAATTGCCTCCATTTTGTCCCCGGTTTGCTGGCGTTCCTGGTCTCCCCACATTCGTTCCCCTTGCCAGCAGCTTGTTTTCAGCCCCTCAGGGCATAATCCGTTGATTGCGAGCTGCCGGCATGCCAAATTTGGCCGGCACTTGCAAGAGCACAAGGAGCACTTTGATGCTGTGACTGCTATTGCGGTCTGCCAACAGGGAGACTGTCTGTGGTCCTGGTGCCCCACCCAATGTACTGGGGGACCGGAGACCTGAAGGGAATCAGACAGAAGTCTGTAGCTGAAACACAGCAGAGGTTGTAACAGCAGGGTGCTCAGGGGCCTATGAATAATAATGACTGGCACCATGAATATTAATGAGAGCTGCCTGCCGCCTAGGGGCATGGTATTGTGGAGACAGCACTGGCAAAGCTACTGGGGGCAATCTGTCAAGAGTGGGCTCATTTGATAGGGGGCAGTTGGGGCTAAGATCCAGTGGTGTGTTGATGTGGATCAGGTGAAGTGTTGGGATGCAGCAGATTGGGAAAGGGGAGAGACTGCATACAGCTGTATGGGACTCCATGTAAATGTAAGATAGCTGACATGTTTGTGACTTTTAATTCCAGTACTGCAGCCAATCAATGATCTAGGTGTTCAGACTGGACACAGAGGGACTTCTGGGAAAAGGAGGGGACTAATTCTGGTGCCTAGATTATGTCCCAATAAACGAGCAGGAAATATTGATCATTATGGTTATTGATTATTGAAAGGCTTCAACAGCCAATCAGAATGCTGGGTTTTTGACTGATACAGTGTGAACTTTCTGGGTTTTCTTCAGTCTGTTCCTGGGCTCTGTACCAGTCAGGACTGTGCTGTGAAAGTGGGCCTTGAGCGTCAGGGGCTTACCCAGGGCCCTCATCTGAAGACTGCTGTTGATAGAATTGGATCGAGAGAGGAAAGTGACTGAACTGTGATTCTGATTCGCCAGGTGCTTGTTGCAGGACTGAAATGAGAAGGGGAAAGAGAGAAAGAGCATGAACTGTGATCCTGTTTTCTCCAGGTAATGAGAAGTTGCTTTTGCTGTGGTTGGGAGAAAACTAAATGTTGCAGAAACCCTGCACTGAGAAGCTAAACGGGATGAAAGGACTGAGCAGATTATCTAAGTGCTACAGCTGCTGCTGAGAAGCTGTTTGCTTGAGTGGGACTGTAATTGTAATTTCTGAAGAGGCAGAGTGTCTATAAATATTGAGGGGCTTGCCAGGAACTGTGTGTGTCCTGAGTGAACTAGTCAAAGTGGCTGAGAGCTGAGGTTTTGCTGCAGCCAAAGAAAAGAGTGTGGACACTGTTAAACTGGAAAGTGTGGTCTGGCGTGCAGGGGGTTGTTGTTGCTGAAGCTTTCTCCCTGCTGAATTGCACTTGCCCTTATCGAGATAGAGGCTAGCACCCACTCAAATTGGAAATGGACTTTATTGGAGTGACTACCTGAAAATCTTTCTTTCTGAGAACTCTGTGCAAGGACTGTTGGAGGACTAGCACTGTTAGGGAGTCCTCACCCAGAGCCAGGGAGGGAACTTGATAACTCCTTCCAAGTGGGACTCACTGTCTCAGGAGGTCACCGGCACTTGCTAGGGTGCTAGGGCACCTACAACCCATTGTGGGAGCCAGGCTATAGATCCGCTCCTGAGTCTGGGCCTTCTGGGGCTGGTGTTGTCCTGCCACAGTGCTCTGCACTGGGCCAGAAGCAGCTGAAGGTGACAAGTTGGCCAGAACTACAATCAAGGTGACCAGCTGCAAGACCCTCAAGCAAGTTCTATCCAGACAGAAGGATCCTGGCCGGCCTCCTTTTGCTTTGCTGCACTAGATTAAGGAGCTCCATTTCCCAGGTGCTGAAGCTGACAAATTGTGAGTACCCAGGACCTAGTTCCTGGGAGGAAAATGGGAAATTGTTCTGTTTTTCAATTTAAACATTTTTATCAAAAAAATTTCAGGGTCCCAACAGCTGGCCACCTGCAGTACTGATCAGGCCTGCATCTAGTGGGTACCCGTAGAGACAATCTGGGGACATTGGTAAAACTGCAGGGAAAACTGAAGTAAGGTGCCTGCCTGGTGCCATGGCTTGGAGGGACAGGAAGCGCATCCTCAGGATCACGAGAACAGCTGCACGGGAGTCTGAGCTGGACGTCATTGTCCACCTAGGGACAAATGACTTGGCTCATCATGAGGTTAGAGCAGTGCAGGAAGACTTTGTAGAGTTGATGAGGGGCCTAAGACAAGTAGCACACACAGTATCCTTCTCAGAGGTGCTGCCTGTCAATGGCATGGGGGAGGCGAGGGTACTTTGCACCATGCAGTTTAATGAATGGTTGAAAAAATGGTGTAGAGCACAGGGGTTTGGCTTCATTGGGGACTGGGGTTCCACCTGGAGGGACACCAGCCTATACTGGCAGGATGGTCTGCATCTGTCCAGGAAGGGAACAAGTCTTTTGAGCAGTTGGTTTAAATGCTTCATTGGCAAGCGTTTAAACTAGTCAAAGGGGGAGGCACTGATAAGCAGCAGGAAAATCCCAGCCTCTCCCTACAAAACAGGGTACTAAATGAGAAAAAGACCAAGGTAGAAAGGTCGGTGGGGGATGCTGCAACAGAAGGTAAAGCCATCAAAAAATGGAGAGCAATGAGTACCAACGCCTGTAGTCTCGGTAACAAGCTTCCTGAATTAGTGGCCTTGATGGAGGAGGAACATCTGGATATCGTGGCAGTCACAGAAACATGGTACACACAAAACCATGACTGGGATGTAAACATACCAGGATACACTATCTACAGGAGTGACAGGGAGGGTAAAAGAGGAGGAGGAGTAGCTGTTTACATAAGGGAAGGATTCAAAGCAACAGAACAAAAGGGTAAACAGGGAGGAGAAAAAGCACTGTGGGTAAATTTGGAGACCGGCAATGGCACTACAATCTGCACAGGGGTTGTATACAGATCCCCTGCTCAGGGGGAGGAAATGGACAAGGAAATGGTAGAAAGTACACTTGGTATGGCAGAAAAAGGAGAGATATTGCTGATGGGTGATCTGAATATGCCAGATGTTAATTGGAGTGCAGTTGCAGCAGCCACTTCAAAGAGTGGGGTTATTCTAGATGCCCTACAGGGAGCATGCCTTAGACAACTAGTACTGGAGCCCACTCAAGAGGGAGCAATCTTAGACCTGGTTCTTGTCTTTATAAGTGACATTGCAGAGGGACTGGAAGGAAAAGTATGTCTCTTTGCAGATGACACAAAGATCTGCGACAGAGTTGATGTACAAGGTGGGGTGGAAAGGATGAGAAAGGACTTGGCAAGGTTAAAGGAATGGTCAAATGTATGGCAGCTTAGATTCAATGCTAAGAAGTGCAAGGTAATGCACCTGGGAAACAAAACCAGGGGAAGAGTACACAATGGGGGTGATACTAACAACAACAACAAAAATGGAAAGGGACCTGGGGGTAGTCATATCAGATGACCTAAAGGTGCGCAAGCAATGTGAGAGGGCAGCAAGGAGGGCTGGGGGGATACTGGAATGCATAGGGAGAGGCATCACCAGTAGAAAACAGGAAGTTATTATCCCTCTGTACAGACAGCTGGTGAGACCCCATCTGGAGTACTGTGTGCAGTTCTGGAGACCCAATCTCCGCAAAGACATAGACAGGATGAAAGCTGTCTAGAGGAGGGGAAACTAAAATGGTGCAGGGTCTACACCAGAAGTCGATGAAGAGAGACTTAAGGAGCTTAATATGTATAGCCTCGAGGAAAGGAGGGAGAGGGGGACATGATAGAAACTTTCAAGTACCTCAAGGGAATCAACAAAGTCCAAGAGGGTAGCATCTTTCAAAAAAAGAGGTGTGCATGAACAAGGGGGCACAATTTGAAGATGGTGGGGGGGGGTGGCTCAGAGACAATTTAAATAAGTATTTTTTCACAGAGAGGGTTGTGGATGCATGGAACGGCCTTTCGGAGGAGGTTGTGGAGTCAAAAACAGTGGTGGAATTCAAGCATGTATGGGACAGTCATAAAGCAATTCTAGGGGTTGGGGATAGGAAGAAGTAGGCTGCTGGTTAACTAGGATCTGCAGCTTATCCAGTAGGTAGGGAAATGGGCAGACTGGGTGGGCCAAGCAGTCCTTATCTGCCATCAAATTCTATGTTTCTATGGTGCCAATGGGGGAAGGCTTGCCCTGTGGGCCCACATGTTGAAGTTGCATATTGCACTACCTTATCTTTGCCTTCACAGTTACCCATGTCCAGGTATCCCCTTCCCTAGTCCTTATCCTCTGAATAAAGCTGTGAATTTGTTTGTTGAACCCGCTGTGGTGGTGAACGTCACTGCATGCACTAAGTGCTGAGATATATGGTTTATGGTGGAACACGGTATTTGGGGACACAGTGTGCACAGTGGTTGGTTGGGGAGGTGGGGAGGTACAGTATCCCATAGGGCTGTACCAGGCAGATACCTGGCCCACTGATACTTTACTCTGGGTGGAGGCACCATGCAATTATTATTATTTCTGGGAATGAACCCTCAATTGTCACCATAGCAGGACCCAGGCCCCTTGCCCGGTACCAGGGACAGCAGGAAATGGGGGGGGTAGCCCACTGGCATATGGTGCCGGGGCTACATATGCATATGTGTATATATATTAGTCAGTGTGTGTATCACAACAATTAGAAAGTGCAGTGAAGTGGAGACCGCATCTCCAGAATGACACTGACAGAATGGAGGCAGATCAGAGATGGGCATCAAAAATGGTGAAAGGAATGCACCATTAAACATATGAGGAAAGACTGAAAGACCTCAATGTGTATACCCTGGAAGAAAGGAGGAAGGGTGGATATGATGAAAACATTTAAGTACCCCAGGGAATCAACAAGGGCCAGGAGGGAAGCATCATTAAAAAAAAAGAGATGTGCAAGAACAAGGGGTCACAATATGATGCTGGTGTGTGTGTGGGGGGGGGAACTCAGGCATAATGTGAGGCAGTATTTTTTCACAGAAAGGGTGCTGTACGCATGGAACAGCCTCCCAGTGGAGGTTGTGGAGTCTAAAATGACAAGGTTTTCAAGAATGCATGGGATAGACAGATGGCAACCCTTTCCATCCCCAGATCAGACGCCTGGACCGACCAGCCGTGTGCCCCGTTGACACAGCTCGGTTCCCCCTGACACCACCACCAGCCACTGCAAACCCCTTGCAGAAGCCGGATCGGACACCTGGACCGACCAGCTGTGTGCCCCGTTGGCATGGCTCGGGGCCCCCCCGACACCACCACCAGCCGCCGCAAACCCCTCGCAGGAGCCGGATCGGACGCCTGAACTGACCAGCCGTATGCCCCGTTGGCACGGCTTGGGGCCCCCTGACACCACCACCAGCCACCGCAAACCCCTCGCAGAAGCCGGATCAGACGCCTGGACTGACCAGCCGTGTGTCCTGTTGGCACGGCTCGGGCCCCCCCGACGCTACCACCAGCCTCTGCAAACCCCTCGTAGAAGCCGGATCGGATGACTGGACCGACCAGCTGTGTGCCCCATTGGCACGGCTGAGGGCCCCCCGATGCCACCACCAGTCACCGCAAACCCCTCGCAGAAGCCAGATCGGACGCCTGGACCGACCAGCCATGTGCCCTGTTGGCACAGCTCGGGAACCCCGACGCCACCACCAGCCGCCGCAAACCCCTCACAGAAGCCAGATCGGATGCCTGGACCGACCAGCCTTGTGCCCCGTTGGCACGGCTTGGGTTCCCCCCAATGCCACCACCAGCCACCGCAAACCCCTCACAGAAGCCGGGTAAGGATTTCCACTAGGTTGGGGAAGCAGGGATCGGCTGTTATTGGATAAAGCGCTTGGAGATGCTCGCCCATTGGCCACTGGTTTCTAGCTACTGTCCTCCCATTGGTACTGCTGAGAGTGTGCTGTGCTGGGCTTGGCGCCCATTCACTTGCACTGCTCTTGGCCGTATTTTTCACCCAGACACCTTTCTCTTTCCTTTCCTACTACCTTAAATGCTAAAATCTGAAATGCTGTTAAGAATCTAGCCTAACTGCTGCAGGAAACAAATTGTTATAAAATACAATGATTTTATGCTGTCTTTAATGCCTCTAGATTGCACAAGCCCTCCATTACTGCACTAAATAAGGAAAACTGTCCGTTTCTTTTTAGATTGCATTTCTATAATCATAGCATGCTTGGAAAACTGTCCGTTTCTTTTAGATTGCATTTCTATATTCATGGCATGTTTTCTGCTTTTAGAATGGCTAATTAACAGGTCCTAATAACCTAAAAAATTGTAAATTGATAAGTGCTTCTATATTATTTCCTCAGAAACTGCTTTACTCTTGTTTCTGTTGCTCTACCTTTCCTACCCGGTTGCTCTAGCTCCTACTAGCCCAATTTTCTGACTCCTCACCTACGACCTCTCTCTTTCAGGTACATTTAGCCCTTCCTGACTCTCTGTCCCATAGATTTTCTTTTTTTGTCCCCTCCCCAGTGTAAGAGTGTTTTCCAGCTAATTTCTCTCCCTGAACAAATCTTTTGTCTCAGACGCCCTCTCAGCCTCTCTACCCAAACTTATAACCCACATTGCTCTGACCTGCTCCCTGTCTTTAGCGAGTTTGTCTTAGTGATTTGTACTTGGTAAAGCCCAGTCCATTGATTCGTAAATAACTTTAGCCCAGTGCCTGTGATCACGGCCTGTTCGGCTGCCTCCTTCAATCGCTGCACTGCCATCTCCTCTCCAAAGGCTTGTTTTTAGTGAGCCCTCGCTCCCTCTCCTAGCCCCCCCCAGCCTGCCTACCTTGGCCCAAACAAATCTTATCTCCCTAACACCCCCACTCTCGCTCACTTGTTCCTTCTACCTCACTCCTTAGCCTCACCAGGTTTCCCCAGAGCCATCTAGCCAACCTGCCCAGTTGGCGCCTGCTCCCATTTTTGGCCATTTAATCTGATCATTTTTTCCTAGTTGACTACCTCCACCCCCCACCACCTCTAAAGAGCACATCTTTTACTATTATAATTTTTCTTTTCTCTACTGCCTGCTTTGCTAACCCCGCCTATTTTTACTCTGCACCTTGCCTCACCTTCTTGCCCTCCGCCCCCAACCAAACGAATCACTGATACGAACGTCACCACTCTATTGTCTGCTTTGCTTGGTTGTACAGATAAAACTGCTACTTACTCTCGCGCCTCCTTTCCACCCCAGATCGGACACTAAGCAATCCAGCCGTGGTGCCCTCAGCACAGCTCGGGCCCCCGACGCCACCTCCAGCAGCCACCGCAAACCCTCACAGAAGCAAGGTATGATTTCACTAGGCCAGGAAGCAGGATTGGCTGCTATTGGATAAAGCGCTTGAGACGCCGCCCATTGGCCACGGTTTCCAGCTACTGTCCTCCCATTGGTACCTGCTGAGGTGTGCTGTGCTGGGCTCGGCGCCCATTCACTTGCACTGCTCTCGCCAAATTCCTTATGCCTGCCTCTGACCTTATTAAATAGGCTTCTTCGCCTCGCCCATGTGCCATAGACCCACCCCTAACTGTGCCTCCCACTTGTCCCACAGTTTTTACCCTCCCCCTCCTCCCTAGCACTGCGTGACCCTCTCCCTCTGAAACTCCTAAGCTTCCATCCCTTCATATTTTTTCTTTTTTACTTTTCCTCTCTCTTTTTTCTTTTCACTTCATTCATCGTTGTTTCTCCCACCACCTGTTGCTTGACCCCCACCTTAGTTCTTCAGTACTCCCCTCACTACTGCTCTAACTATACCTTTCCTAAACCCTATTAATCCTTGCTTTACTTCCTCCCCCGCCTCTGATTGTTCTCTCCAACCCCCTTGCTTGCCACCCCCTTACAACTCAGTGGTGAGCTGCCCCCATTTAACAATGCCTTCCCTTAGTTTCTACCACCTGTCTCTACTGGCCCTCTCCCTCCTTTTCCCAATATGCCAACTTCCTTTCTCTTCCTACCCTGCTCTACCTCCCACCTTTATCATCAAATCCTGCTACCCACAACATGGAATCATGGCAAGTCCTCCGGACTTTTATAAGAGGCACCCCCTTATTAAGGACTGTGTACAAAATGCAACATATTCTACTGGAAAGTTGTCAAATCAAAATCTGTTGCTAGCCATCACCCTCTACTAGGACCCTAGAAGACCACGCCGACCCCAAACAAAGAAAAATCAGAGACACACTTTAACCTACTGTGAGCTTTGAGTGGTATCATTGAAACTCCTGCTCCTCCTACTTCTAATGTCAGGTGGGGTGCACCCAAACCCTGGCCCTGTCTTAGACAAGTTAACAAAACTAGAGAAAGCAGATAGAGGTCTCTCCACTGTCATCCTAAATATCTGCAGCCTCCTTCCTAAGCTGGCATCTCTTCAAGTCTTTGTTGGGCAAAATAATCCTGACATACTAGCCATTGTTGAGACTTGGCTGTCTCTGAGTACCCCGGATCATGTTGTCTCACTTCAAGGCTACAATCTCTTCAGCCTTGACTGGGCAAACAAGAAGGGTGGGGGTTGTGCTATCTACATAAAGGACAACCTCTCTAGTCACCTTGGCAGTTTCACCTCCACAAACACCCAACTGCAACTTCTCCCTATCAAACTGCTCCTTGGTGCCCAAAATAGAGTGCTCATAGTGGCTGCAGTCTATATCCCTCCTAAAGACCCTCGCTCCGGTCTCAAGTCAGTGCTTTAATTTGTAAGCTTGCAACCTCCTGAAACTGAGCTCCTCCTCCTTGGTGACTTCAATATAAACTGTCTCACCTCGGACACCGGATCCAGCAAAGATGCCATCCTAGCAGCCAACCTGACGCAGATGGTAAATTCCCCAACTAGAAAAAACTACAAGACTGGAACAAGCATTCTCATTGACTGGGTACTCACTAGTCACCCGGACTGGATAAAAAACATTACAGTTCTCCCTGACTCTCTCAGTGACCACTCCCCAGTGTCATGTACCTGGTCGAATAAATTTCTCAAACCACTCCCCAAAGTTATCTCAAGTACAGTGCTGCCACATGGAAATCTCACTAAACTAAAGACTTGTCTCCTGCAACAGGACTGGGCACCAATATTCAAAATGGTTGATGTTGATGCTGCTCTAGAATACTTTATCACAACCTTCAATACTGCATGAGACATTTACGCACCATTAAAAAAGCGTAAAATCAAAGCTCTCTCAAATCCTTGGCTCACTGCCAAACTACTGGCCCAGCTCAAAGCTCGTGACCATCTCTGGGCCATAGCCAGGGACACGGGCTCCTTGCAGGATATACAGAAGTACAAACAGGCACGCAAACATATGCACCTCACAAATTAGGCAAATGAAGAGCCTTATTTCAAAAATTCCTGAATTCACCTGGGGTGACGGGAGCTTTCTGGGACAACATCCAAAATATAATGGGTTAAGCAATCTAAATCCTTTCCCACCATTATGAATGTTGATGGCTCCACCACACTTGACCCAAAGGCTATGGCAGATGATCTAAATAAACTTTCAAGACCTCAGCGGGTCCTCCCAGATTTCTTCTTGACTTGCCTGTGTCTAACCTAGTATCCCAAAGCACCTCAAGTGACCAACCTCTATTTTATTTCAAGACAATCAAAGTGCATGAAGCCTACAAATACATAAAAATGGCCTGCTCTAAATCCAGAACAAGCAGTGACACTATAGATCTAAAAATCTTGTCTCTCACCTTGGACGACGTGATCCACCTTCTTACCAAAATTCTCAATCTTTCCCTTTGCCAAAGTCAATTTCCCAATAAATGGAAGTCTGCTATAGTTACACCAGTGCTCAAAGGGAGTGACAAATCCACACCAGGGAACTATAGACCTATATCAATATTCCCACCCCTCTCCAAAGCACTTGAACGCATTGTGGTGGACCAACTCTCAGACTACCTGCGTAAGTACAATCTACTCTGTAAGCAACAGCAAGGATTCAGGAAAGGGCATAGTACATCAACGGCCCTACTAGATTTCTCTGGAGAAGTCCACTTTGCTCTGGACAAAGGCCACCAAACCAGAGCGGTCTTCATTGGCCTCACAAAAGCATTCGATACTGTCCACCATGGCCTACTAATCTCACTATTGCCCAGGCTTGGGCTGGCCGAAGGACCTCGTGCTTGGCTAAAAAGTTACCTGACAAAACGCTCACAGGCTGTAAAAATCTCTGATGTACTCTCTGACTCTAAACCTGTCCTCTCAGGTGTACTGCAGGGATCAATCCTAGGCCCTCTCCTCTTTAGCCTGTTCCTAAACTCTCTCCCTGAATCCTGCCCTGAAAAATGAATCTTATATGCTGATGACGCTGTAATTCTCTCTTCCCACAAGGAGCCAAACCCCCTATGCCAGAGCTTACAACTTGCCTTTTCCAGTGCTCTAAAAGTGGTTCCTTGATAATAAGCTTGTCCTAAACCACAAAAAACAAAAGCCATGCTTTTACCAATCATCAAAACAGAAATAGAAATATTCCACTCACTATTAAAACTTCCGCTGGAAATACACTTGAACAAGTGAATACTTTCAAATACCTTGGTATCACTTTTGATCAAGGTATTACCTCGCAACCCACATAGACAACACGGCGAAAACAGTGAATCAACGTCTAGGAATACTGTTTCGAAACTGCCAATTCCTGAACCAAGCTGCACTGAGGATTGCTATACAAAGTTCCATAATCGCAGTAATAGACTATGGCCTAATTATCTATGGCTCAGCTACTACCACAGCACTAAGACGCATCCTCAAACACTCTAAATAAGGCATGTCGCTCCTCACGGGGCACAGAGACTGACCCACATATGATTTCACTTGAAACTGCTGGTTGCAACTATCCAGTTGCCTTGTATCTCACCTGCATAATGGCAAAAATCAATCCTGGGACTGACTCCACTGTGTATCCAAGACCTACTCTGTCTGAATAATGGCACGCGTCCCACCAGAAGATGTGAACACCAACCTTTTCTGGTCCCCAGATGCCGGACTGCTCAGGGACAAAGAGCATTTGCGTACAGGGCCCCAACCTGGTACAAAGCACTAAGCCTACCTACTCTATCCTCCACATCTTTTGGAGCTTTCAAATTCATGCTCTGCACCCGCCTCTCTGCCAGCAGCACCTGTGACTGCTTTGATTAAAGACTTATTCCTCTGCTGACCATCCCTCAGCATGGCATATCATCTTTGGCTAAAGAACCCGCTAATACCACTAACTACTCCTGTCTGCCTCCGCAATCTCCCTTCTACTTTCCTCTTTCTCTTTGTCTCCTCTACTACCCTCATTTTCCTACTCTACTCTTCCCTGAATACCTCTAAGTATCTCTCTCTCCTGGAAAAGTAGTTTGTTTTGAATTATTACTGCCTTGGAAACTGCTGAACAAATTTCTTATGTAACATTTTTTTTTCTGTTAATACATGTAATGTTTTTGTTTGTTTGATGTTCTATGTGACATGGAACCTTTGTAAAAGAGCTCTGGCTCAAAGGTATTGATTTCTAGACCAATAAACTAAACTAAACTAATGATAGGAAAGAGGGTAAGCTGCTGATCATTTAAGATCTGGAGTTTAAGTAGGTAGGGAAATGAGCAGACTAGGTGGGCCAGGTGGTCCTTATCTGCTGTCAAAATCTATGTTTCTATGTTTCTGACTGCTGTAGTACCCCTGTACAAGACAGGCCAAGGGATGAGCTGGGGAACTTAAACTATAGACCAGTCAGTTTGGCACAGATAGTTGGAAAACTAATTGAAACCATTTTCAAGGAAAGGTTGGTCAACTTCTTTGAGGGGAACCGGCTCCAAGATGACAAACAACATGGGTTTATGGCAGGGAGATCATGCCAAAGGAACTTGATCAGTTTCTTTGACTAGTCTGCAAAGACAGCCAGGCAGTGGACATACTGTACCAGCATTTGAGCAAAGCCTTTGGCTTGGTCCCCATAAGACACTGATCAAGAAGTTAGAAGACATAGTGGCAGAAGACAAGATGACTAGATGGGTGGGAAACTGGCAAGAGAGGGAGAACCCAAAGGGTGGTGGTTGGGGAAAAGAGCTCAGGGATGAGAGAGGTCACCTCACCAGCAGGATTCCACAGGGGTTGTGCTCAGTTCAGTGCTGTTCAACATGGTCATTATGACTTTATTTTTTAATAATTTATTTTTATAAAGAAGAGTTCCACATGTTCAAATTTAGAGCATAGAATAAAACAAAGCATCGTGGAATGTTCATATTAAACAGTGCTGTGTGAGCATTGCTTCGATTAGCAATAAACAGTCATGGGAAGTATTAGATGAAGCCCACAAATGCTCAGTGGAGACATCTTCTTTCAGCAGTTGAATATATAGTCCACATCTACTTATCAGCTTAAGCAAAACAATAAGTAAGACTGTTTGCAGATATCAGAAAAAAATGGAATGGATGAACTCCACTTTAATTATGCTCATAAAATTATTTATTCAAATCACATTACACAGAAAAAAGGCAACAGTATCGTGGTGATCCCACTTCATCAGGTCACTGTGTTACTAGAAATGAAAGAATAAAAAACATCATAAGTATTCAATCCATATAATGATATTATTAATCAAACAGAACCATCTGCATCAATGTGGGTCACAATGTATTGAGAATTCTGTACTATCATTATGTTATGTCATTCGATAAACACCACTATCAGGTATTAAACTAGGTAGAGACAATTCATGACTAGTACATTCTGAGAGACACCCTCAAAAACCGATAGCAACAAGGTCTCAATGAAACCCTATAGTAAATATTTATAATAACATTACTACCTTATCTACGTGCTGCTAATTATTCAATGAAGTAATCAGGTCCAATTGGATAGCCAATCATTCTCAAATAATAAGATCTCAAAAGTTCTGTAATCAAGTTTCAAAGACAAAAAAAGTAAATGTATTAAATGAAATTTACAAATAAAAAGATCTATTAATTGATTTCTAATAAGGATTCTTACTACTAATTGTATAACATAACAAATGTTTCAATTTTGGGCGCATATCTCGGTGCTGAAAAATAAACACCAAATTAAATTAAATACCTTAACAAACTAAAACCATGAATTCTACACTGTTTCCAGATATCTGTGAATAGTCAACAGGATGTACATCAATCAATCAATCAATCAATATATTTATTTATCCAGGCGGGCACCATTGAGCAAGCTCATTTACAAGGTGGACCTGTGGTACATCTACATACAGTACATTAATGACTTTTTTGTGCCAGTCCCCAGCTGCAAGATTCTGGACCATCTTTTCAACTTCTCATGGTCCTCTTTCAGATCCCTGAACCTTCTCCATGTCCACCTACCCACAGCACTTGGTTTCATCCATGAAGAGATTGATTTTGCCCTTTATGCAGTCCCTGATGGAATACATATATATATATATATATATATATATATATATATATATATATATATATATGTCATGGTTATATGTATATATTATTATGGCCCTAATAAAAACATCACAGATATTTTTCTCAAGTGCAATTTGCCTTTATGACATGATGGGTGGTGAAGCCATAGCATGAACTAAAATGTCTGTGTTATTTTCATTAGGTCCATGGCATATGTAATTTCGGCCATGCCTTTTGTTATACAATGGCAAGAAAAAAATCCTGCATCCTGATTGTTCAATGGCCACCTTCAGCAGTGATGTTATCCGAGCACAATGTCACTGTATGAAGATGATCATGAATACTCATAATAGCTATACCTACATTGCCATTATGGACATAGAGTGAGAACATTTGACCTAGAGTGAGAAAATGTCATTATATTCTCACTCGTGAGCCATAGTAGCAAAACATATAGTATTTTCACCCTCACAGACATGGTGTGTATTTAGATATATGTAGACACTGTATATAGATATATATCAAGAAAAATGTGCAGGAACAAACAAGACTGATATAAAACCCCACACAGCACTTACACAGCGAGCCTTCACTTATGGAGCCCAACTAACCAATGCAATGCCTCTGGGCTCCTTCAAACACCTGCTTAGGCAACACCTTGTTGCTGAAGCAACCTGCAGCTGCTACCACTAGGCCTACTACCCCCTCCCCACATCTGTTGTACATGGACGGCAAACATTAAGCACTTTCCTTCTGCAACCCAGTTTTCTTGCACTTACTCTTCCTTCCCCTTCTTCCCTTCACCTCCCACTCCTGCCCCATTCCTTTCCCCCTGATAAGATGCCTCTCCCTCCACCCTCTCTTTGTCCTTTGTAAGCTAGCAAATGATCTGACTCAGACATACATTGTACAATGCCTCCAATGTATTCTGTGCAATACATTACTTCCAATGTCACTGTCTTTGTTTCCCTACTGTCTGTACACTCTGCTTTAGCCGCCCATGCAATCTGTATGTGTTCTGTCTAAACTCATGCTGTTTAGACTGTAACCTACATAGTTGATTTTAACCTGGTATCACTCGTATGTAACCTTTGTTTGTAATTATTGTCCGGTTTGGGTTATCCCCTGACGTGGAACCTATGTAAAGAGCTTCTGCTCACAGGTTTTCCAAAATACCAATAAATAAAAAAAATAAAATAAACAAAACATCAGTACAGTATAAAGTATATATACTGTATGTAACATGCCACTAGTATCCCAATGAGAAACTTGCAGTAGCAAGTAATGCTAAAACAAAAAAAAAAAGTGTAGTATTAAGTATATTTACAAGATACCATTGATATCATAATGAGAAAACGTGCAATAACATACAAGATCGATACAAAATATAATACAAAGTATAAGCACGAGTTTCATCAATATCATAAGAAGAAGATCTACAGTTACTATATTGATACAAAACATCATAGGTTCTCAGTATCATCCCAGGAGGTAGATAGGAGGACAAAATGGAAGTAACTAACAATATGGAAAGACATATTGTTGTATTAGGAGATTCCATAGTTTGCTACATGGACCATGTAGTCTGTAAGCAGGACAAAACCAAAAGAATGGGTTACCTGTCTGCCAGGGGCAACAATCGATATAAATAAATACATAGAAAGAATCTTAGATAAGGCTGGAAATTACCCACAAATCATGATTCACATAGATGTAAATGATTCAGGCTGCATAAGAGAGTATGCAATTACATAGGATTTCATGAAACTGGGAAACTGAACTGAAATGTGAAGGGTACAGGCCAATCTTATCAGAAATCCTACCATTTCCTAGTGCTTCCAGAAAAAGAAAACAGGAGATAATTAAAACAAACTTCTGGTTAGATGACTGGACATTTGAGGAAGATTTTGCTTTACTGAAAACCTAGGATTTATTCATCGATAACAATGAATTATATGCAAAAGATGGATTACACTTAAATACATGGGGGGCAGCCAGGAGGGGAAGGACTAAGTGTCTCAGGGACTGCTGTCCTTATCTGGGGGGAGGGGGTTGAGTGTCTAGCACATTGTGGACCTCTGGCAGAGGCTGGGGGTACCACCGTAGCCATTGCCACACGTTAGGGGGGATGGGGCAGACGCTGGTTGTCATTGCACGTCCCTGCCCCAGAGATCCTCATACTAAGAAAAATGCTAGCCCCCGCATCTCACAAGCTCCACCGACATTCCCGCTGCCTACTCGTGCCCGCAAAGGAGGTTCCACTCCTCTGGCCCTGACTCGGGGGGGGGGTAAGACAGGTCTCGCTTGTTCAGTGTCCATTGAGAAGGGTGCCCACCTGGCAGCCCCACCCAAAGGGGTAAGCCTGAGCATGGACTGATGGCAGGTGGAGCAGGGTTGAGCCTCTGGGGGGGGGCAGGTACAAAAAAAAAACATGGAGGCAACTTGCTTGCAGATAGGTTTAACAATATACTTTCTAAAGGTTTTAAAAAAAGTAATGTCGTAGCCGTGTTAGTCCAGTCAACAATGCAGAGAAAAAAAGCAACAAATATGTTGTAGGTGATACCTTTTTTTGGACTAACAAAATTTATTTCTAAGACTAGCTTTCAAGAGATGAAACCCTCTTCCTCAGGTCCTGAGGAAGAGGGTTTTATCTCTTGAAAGCTAGTTTCATATATCATTTTGTTACACAATAAAAGGTATCACCTGCAACATAGCTATTGTTTTTTTTCTCTAAAGGTTTAAACAAATAAATAGAGGTGAGGGGGAAAACCCTTGTCATGGTCCTGACCATCCCTCTGCCCATGTCCTGGCAGAACCTCACGGTGTGGTGGTCACTACTTGCAAGCAACATTTCCACCTTCACATCCTGAACATGCTCACAGTTGAGAAAGACATTGAACAAAATTAAACAGCAATATAACATTAGTCTTATCTTTCAACACTAGAAGTCTAGTAAATAAGTTTGATAGCTTCAAGGCTCTGCTAAATGAAGAAAATCCAGATGTGGTATCAATTACAGAAATCTGGTGGAAAACATGATATCACGAATAAAGATACTGTAGAACTTAACCTGATACATAAGGGGGGTTGCCCTTTATATTAATGAACAGTATGTAGTCACTGAACTAACTTAAGACAGGAAAATTGGACAGAATCGGTCTGGGTAACAACTATGATCCTTAAACCCAGAAACCTAATTAATAAGGGGTCTGTTACTTACCACAAGATATTAGCAAAGACACTTCCTCAGAACATCTTGTAGAAATAATTACATATTCTTCCAAGGGAGATGTATGGATAGTAGGTGATCTGAATCACTCTGAAATCAACTGGGTTAATCATGAAACATCAGCAGTCATGGATACTGCTTTTATGGATAATGTAAGGAAGTGTAGTGTAACACAGATTATTAAAGAACCTACAGTATACGAGGATCAATTATAGAAGGAAGGAAGGAAGGAAGGAAGGAATTGTTTAACCAGGAAAGGCACACTAAGCCAAAGCTTGTTTCCAGGTGCAACCTAGGAGCACAAGGAAGTTAAGTGACTTGCTCAGGGTCACATTGTATGAAAGTGGGGGCTGTGGGATTCAAACCCAGGTCTCCCGGTTTGCAGCTCAGAACCCTAAACCACTGCAGTCTACTGACTCCTCCTCATCTTGTACATCATTGTAGATCATCTAGAACTTGTACTTACAAACTGTGCAAGCTCATGTTATGAAAGAGGGGAACCACTATGCACTAGTGACCATGCAATGATATCTGTTACTTTAAAAAGCCGTTTTAACCATGTAAGGGGGGAAACTGTAATTGTCAACTACAATCAAGTAGATTACAACAAGATGAGGTAAATAATTTGCAATTGGGAATGGCAGAAGGATATGAACAGGAAAGGTGTGAGTAAATGTTGGTAGGTCCTCAAGAGTAAACTATTGACACTAAGAAATACATTGGTTCCAAGCAAACCGTTATACATTACATTGGGTCCAGTCCTTTTTAATGTCTTCATCAGTGACATTGCAGAGGGACTGGAAGGAAAAGTATGCCTTTTTGCAGATGACACAAAGATCTGCAACAGGGTTGATACACAAGGAGGTGTGGAAAGGATGAAAAGGGACTTGGCAAGGTTGGAGGAATGGTCAGAAGTATGGCAGCTAGGATTCAATAAAAAGAAGTGCAAAATAATGCACCTGGGAAACAAGAACCCAGGGGAAGAATACACAATGGGTGGGGAGGTAGTAACAACAACAAAAAAGGAAAGGGACCTGTGGGTAATCATATCAGATGACCTTAAGGTTAGCAAGCAATGTGAGAAGGCAGTAGGGAGGGCTGGGGGTATACTGGGATGTATAGGGAGAGGCATCATCAGCAGAAAACAGAAAGTTGTTATCCCTCTGTACAGACAGTTGGTGAGAGCCCATCTAGAGTACTGTGTCCAGTTCTGGAGACCCCATCTCCGCAAGGACATAGACAGGATAGAGGCAGTCCAGAGGAGGGCAACTAAAATGGTGCAGGGTCTGCAAGAGAAGCCATATGAGGAGAGACTAAAGGAGCTTAATATGTATACTCTTGAGGAAAGAAGGGAGAGGGGGCACATGATAGAAACTTTTAAGCACCTCAGTGGAATCAACAAAGTCCAAGAGGGTAGCATCTTTCAGAAAAAGAGACTTGCAAGAACAAGGGGACACAATTTAAAGATAGAAGGAGGGCGTGTCTAGGGCAATGTGAGGAAGTATTATTTCACAGGAGAGGTAGTGGATGCATGGAACAGCCTTCCTGAGGAGGTTGTGGGGTCTAAAACTGTGGGAGAATTCAAGAATGCATGGGACAGACATAAGGCAATTCTTGTGGGGGGTAGGAAGAAATAGGCTGTTGGTTAACTAGGATCTGCGGCCTATCCTGTAGGTAGGGAAATGGGCAGACTAGATGTACCCATCCATAAAAAGGGTAATAGCCTAGCGGTCCTTATCTGCCATCAAAGTCTATGTTTCTATTATGAAAGGTAAACTCCCACCATGGTTCCCTAAGAAATTATCAAGACTATCCAATAATAAAAAGAGAGCATATAGACTAGCAAGGAAGTATCCATGTCAAGGAAAGGAGAGTAAGTACAGGGCGAAAGAAAGAGTTCTTAAAAAGGAAATCAGGAAATCTAAAGGAAATGATGAGATATAGTTAGCCAATAAAACACAGAACATTAAGGCTTTTTATAGCTATATAAACTCAAAAAAAGGACAACTCTAATGTGGAGCCACTGCTGATTAATGATTACATTGTAGCAAAACAGAATGAGATAGTGGAAGAACTAAACAAATATTTTTGCACTGTATTTTCAATCTAAGGTAAAAAGTAACAATATACAGGGAACTCATGGTGACTGAGCAGTAATTTCTCAGGAGAGGATAGAAAAGAAAATCTAAGTGAACTTGACTCCAATAAGACAACTGGACCTGGTGATATAGTGCCAAAGCTACTGAAGGAACTAGCACCAACAACAGTGGCCATCTTTAGGCATATTTTTGACATGTCCTTAATGAGTAGATAGACAGATAGATAGATAGATAGAGAGATAGAGAGATACAAACTTTATTTTTATACAGGAATACTAGTCATTAGGATTAATGCAATCCTGTTCGCAAGACTGTCTTGTTGGTCAGTATACTTTAAGTTACTCTAAAACATTAAAACATAACCACATCATGAACAATACAACTTTACAACAAATACAGTTACAATTGTCTAATAATAATCCAGTTTAGTAGGGAAGTACCCCTAGACTGGAAAGTGGTGAAGGTGGTACCCATCCATAAAAAGGGTAATAGGCAATGCCCAAGTAATTATCATTCTATTCGTTCAACTTTTGATGGTAGGTAAAATAATGGAGATGAATGCACAGGACATCACTGAGATGGAGTATGCAGACAGGGGCATATAGGATAATGTGCAGCTTTGTATTTAAAAAGGAGGTCCTGTGTTATTAATCTTATTAGCTTTTACGAGCCCATAAGAAAATACCTAGATGAAGGAAATGTACTATGCATCATATTCGTATATTTCAGTAAGGCAATTGATGTTGTGCCACACAGATGTCTTACTGAGAAACTGAGTATCTTGGGATTGAACAGCTATGTTATTAAATGGGTAACATCATGATTATAGAATACAACCCAGAGAGTAAGATTACACAGGTACCTATCCAGTGAGGGAAGCGGTGTCCTGCAGGGATCGGTACTGAGGCCAGTACTTTTTGGATTGCATATCTCAGACCTAGGTACTGATATTTTTAATACATGTAATAAGTTTGCTGATGACAACAAAGTAGGTGGTAAAGCAAATGCATGGGAAGAATATGGTATATTACAAAACAATCTTGACAAAATGACCCAGTCAGTCAAGACATAAGGTATAAGGAGAAATGATGATTATGTACATAATGAAAATAACAATGAGTTTGATTATTATATGATTGGTGTTAAACTCAAAACTATAATGCAATAAACTGATCTAGGTATACTTATTACTACAGATCCGAAACAAAAGAAACAGGTTAATAATATATTCCATAAAGCTAATTATCTCTTAAACACGATCAGGTGGCATTTATCACACAAATCCAAGGATGTTCTTCTTTCACTATACAGATCATACATTAGACCAATTACAGATTATGGCTCCCTGTCTTGGGGTGGATAAAACATTGGAGAAAATTATCAAAAAAAAAAGGAGTAATACAGTGTAAGGTGGCTAAAATGATAGGAGGGATGAAGTAACTGCCATATGAGGTAAGGCTGAAATAGCAAAAAAAGTATCTTCATAAATACATATGTTCCACCAAGAAGCTCTTTAAAAAATTGTTTTGAGGTACGGAATAATGTCAGTTTGACAGAAATCATGAATAAATATATAGACTGACAAATTTTAGCAGGCGATTTGAATGCTAGGCTATCATCCCTAAAGTTAAATTTAAGTACTAATTCAGTATCAGAAGAACATCAAGATAGACTTATAACATTAAATAGAAATCTTAATCCATTAATAAGTTCAAAAGATCGAAATATTAATGATGCAGGAAATTTACTGGATATCATTGATGAAACAGACCCGATATTAATTAACTGTAGAAGCTTAAGTGACAGCCAAGGAGAATTTACTTATCACTCAGCAAATGGAGCATCTAAGATTGACTTATTCTTTTTAAATATTAATGCTGTAGCTAAAGTAATAGACCTGGAAGTGATATCATGTATGGAATCCCCTCATTTACCTTTATCAATTCTTTTCAGTTATGAAAATAGACACAGTATAAACATGATAATTCAAATCACTTGGAAATAATACATTTTAGAAGAATAAGATGGTCACATTTTGATTTGGCACAAATAGAAATGTGTTTGGGTTCTTCTCAAATCCAGACATATAAACAAGAAATTTTAGACCAGCAAAATCAGAATGACACAATTACTACTTGGGGCCACTGAAATTTATTGCACTCTTTTATATAATTATTCTGACAATATGGAAACGGTTGACACATGGTTCAACAAAATTTGTATCTCGGTCACAGGAGAACTGATGACTCTACTGAAGAAGATGTGAAATATGGCAAAGCAAAATATAAATCTTTTAAATAAACAAGGAAGAATATAACAAAGTCCTAAGCCAAGAGAGGCAGAGCCATAAGGTAATTATTATGGGAGAAACTGCAAAAAACACTAAGCAGTCCTGGACATTAGTAGTAAAAGGCTGTAATAGTTATTCTATGTCACTGGATAGATACATTCAGTCAATACTGTGGGAAAAACATTTCCAGAAGGTTTATTTTGCAATAGAAGAAGGACATCAATTCAGCATACTTCCCATAAAAGAAAAACACCATAACCAAAACCTTTTTTCCTCTTCTACTGTTCTTCTCAAAATCAGAAGGGATGCAAACAATTCTACAAACAAAACACAAGAGCTGCGTCCGGATAAAATAACTTCAGAAATTTTCAAAGAAACTTTCTGGACTGGTTAACTTCTGTACTTTACCAATTATTTAATTACATTCTTCAAAATCATAGATTTCCAAATTCATGGAAGGGCAATATCACCTACCCAATTCATGAAAAAGGCCCATTGAATGATACACACCTGGAAAGGCACACTGACTCAAGGCTCATTTCCAGATACAACCTGGGGATGGGGAAGGGAGAAGCATGTACAAGTGCAATACAATATACAGAATCATAAGTCCAAAAAAATCAGCATATTACATACAAGGGTATTGGTAAACTCTGAGCAATAATCATAGACTTTCGTGGTACATCATTGTAGCAGCCATAAGCAAAGTAATTAAGCATAAAAGAACATGGTGGGGACAGCATAGTAAGCTATGGTGGCAATGGGTGTACACAGAAGCAGCGATAGGAGTTAAGATGCAGCAAATGTACAGCAGTGAGCACAAGGTCATTTCTATGGCAGGCAAGAGTGCACGGCAACTGAAGGGCAGTGGTTAGAGGGCAGAAACAGGAAAAGGGGTATAGAGTTAGGGTGGAAAGCAGGAGCAGGAGAGCACAGGTAATTACCTAATCTGAAATCTAAAGGCAGGGAAAGAGGGGGGATAGGCAGAGATGAGAGTGGAGCAGGTTCAGGGGGGTGACATGAGAAGGGCACTTAGCAGCAGAAGAGTGAGGGTGGGAGTTGGAGAAGGTGTGGGAATTCCTGCACCAAAGTGAGTAGGAGGAGCTTGGAGCAGGGGATAGCAGGGAAGAGAGCCAGGAGGGAAGGGACCCAAACCAGTATTTGGTGATGAAAGTGGTGCAATGGACCTGGTGACATGAGGGGGAGGGAGGAATAGAGAGGGTAGTGTAAAGGGAGGAATGATGCATACAAAGGGAAGAGTTGGTGGCACAATGACAGAAGGCATTGCATAGGGTATCCAGTCTTGCTAGGAAAGAGGAGAGGGGGTGATGCTGTACATTATATCGACATAGTCAAAAACTGGGAGCACCATTTTGTTTACTAGTTCCCTGCAGATCTGCAGGAGGAGGCACTCTTTGTTTTGGAATAAAGTACCCAGTTTGGGGTGGAGTTTGGATTAGATGGTGTCTATATGGATGGAGAAATCAAGTTTGCTGCCCAGACAAACTCATAGGTATTTGAACCATCTCTAAGGGGGTACAATCAAGAGTGGTGAAAAGAAGGGGGCCAACAGCCTGGCCAGTTTCTAGGAGGAGTCAAAATTCATGGCCACAGTCTTTTTGGTGTTGACCTTGAGCTGTTTTTTTTGGGGGGGGGATCACTATAGGACATTGTGGAAGTTATTCTGGAGTGGTCTGGTCACAGCAGAAGCCATAGGATCAGACGTGTAGGTAACTGTTTCGTCCACGTACATATGGATGTTTGAGGAGACACACACATAGAGGGAAGACCATTGAGGAAAATAGAGAAAAGAATTGGCCATAGCATGGAGCACTGTGGGACTCCAGCAAGAATCAGGGGACAGAACACCCCCCCCCACCTATACTGACTATTGACAGCCATAGAGGAATTATCAGAACCAATCAACAGCTGTGGCTGAGAGGCCAGCAAAACACAGTTTATTAAGGAGGAGAGGGTGAGGTACCGAGTTGAAAGCTTTGGCCAGATAGATGAAAATAACTGAGGTGATGTGGCCCTGATCCATACCTGTTAGGATGGATTCAGTAACCAGCAGTAGTCAGTATATGGCAGAGTGGTGCTTTCTAAAGCCACAGTGGAAAGGTGAGAGGAATCCAAGTAAGCATTCTGCGATACTGCTACTGGGATCGGTGCACATTAAAGAAAGGGTGGCCAGCCCAACACACAAATATTATCAAAGAAAAATTGGCACTCGAGTGTATTATCTCCAAAACAAGTTACTATTTCTCAGAAAAAATGTTAAGAGTTAAGAATCGAAGCGCTGGGCTAACATTGGTCTGACTGTGCTGCCTTTTTGTGTGTTTATCTCTGTATTATATTATTTTTTCTGAGAAATAGTAAAGTTTTTTTTGAGAAATAGAAAGGTGAGAGGAAGTCTGAGGAGTGTATGAAGTTGACAAGTCTGGAGTAGACAAAGGATTCCTGGAGCTTACCAAGGGAGAGGAGGAGGGAAATAGGCCGGTAGTTGCCAAGGGAGGAGGGTCTCCCCCTTTATGTAGGGGGAGTACCTTAGCAATTTTCCAGGCCTGGGGGACTGCACAGTGGGACAATTAGAGATTCATGATGTGAGCTAGGGGGGAGGCAATGGCTTGGGCAGAGATACGTTGGAATTTAGGGTCCAACCCATCAGGGCTGGACTTGAAGGGGATGAGAGAAGTGAGGGTGAGAAACATTTTGTGGGGGCCTGACAATAGGGAAGTGGTAGCCATTGGGCAATGATGGAGGAGCAGGGGTAGAGAGGGACTGGGGAAGGGGGAATGAAGTGGAGGGTAGGGTGCAGGTAGTGAAGAAATTATTAAGATGGCTAGCAATGGTTTTACTATGCTGCAGCAACATCCCCCACAGCAACATCCCCCACAATACTGTGAGCATGCTGACATCCCCAACACCAATGTGTCTCAAAACTGATCGACAACATGGCGACAGTAATGTAAGATGGCTGTGTCCCCGCCACCCCCTATTTTAGATTACTAACTACATATTACACAGACTCAGTCCTTTGGAGCGTGGGTTTGGAGGAAGGAGAAAGCCAATTTAGATTGAAGCCACCCAAGAGGATAAGTTTGCCAGAAGTGGTATGGGAGACCAAGGAGGACAAGATTTCAAGAAGGGAGGGGGAGATCCTGGGGGAGGAATAAAAGACACCTACAAAGATGGTGAGGGTCGAAGGAAGGGAAATTCTGGCCACTAGGAGTTTGTGTGATGATGGGACGATTCCTTAAGAATGACAGAGCAGAACAAGTTCTGGCACAAATATAATGAGACCCTGTGCCACACTTGCCATGGTTCTAGCAGATGAAGTGGAAGTCTGGAAGCACCAGGTTTGAGCCGGGCACCCTCGAAGAGAGCCAGGGCTCAGTTATGCATAGCATGCTGGGACAATACTGAGAGACCCACACTTTATGTAGGTCGAACTTAGGAAGGAGGCTCCTAGCATTTAGGTGGAAAGTTCTAAGGTTATTAGGGAGAGTGGGGGTGGGGGCAGGGTTAGGTTCAACATCTCCAGCCAGGAGGAGAAACATGAAGAGGGGAGGAGGAGGAAGAGGAGGGAGTGGATTCCAGTCCCTAAAGTGAGGGGAGGGGGAGATAAAGGAGGAGAGGAGAATGCGGTGAAAGACTTCCAGACCTAGAGAAGGGGGAAGAAGTCCAGTGTTTGAAACTGTTGTGGAGCGCAGGGAGGGGCGATGAAGGGGGAGAGAGGGAGAGAAGGAGGAGGAGTGTGGCTGTAGATTGGGGGGAAGGAGGATACAGAGGGCAAGAAGGTGGAGAAGTGTTGATAAGGCCAAAGGAGGGATGGAGAGAAGGAAGGGATGGGGGGAAACAGGGTGGGGGGAAAGGGGATGGGGATAGTAAAGATAGAAGGAAGATACAGTAGGGGAGGAACTAGAGCATGTTGAGGTAGAGTTGGAGACATGACAGAGGAGTTTGCAGGGATACCTGTTAGTGACAAGGAGAGTGCAACAATGCTGAGGTAGTAACTTCAGCAGTAGAGTAGGTTGAAAGTGCAGTTAAACAACTGGGTAGCTAAGTGAAGAGGCAGGTAGCAGTATGCTAAAGTAAGGGGCTCAAAAGGCAGAGGAGGCAAGTAAATGCAGGTAAACACACAGGATATCAGTTGGTGAGGCAAGCAGGTTCGATACCTATTTAAGCAAGCAGAAGACAAGCACCAGAGTGACTAACCTAGCTGGTGGTAGGTAGGTAGGATAATTGGTACAGCTGTAATAACTTGATGCAGGACACAACACTGTAAAGTAAGGTGGGTAGACTATTGTTAAGCACCCAGAGTAGCAGGCAGAATAACAACATTTAGTTGAAAACCTATGTCAGTGGACTAAGGCTAAGTGTGCTGATAAAACAAGGATAATGGATGCAGTTGTAGCAATTTGATGCAAATACACCACTGTGCAATTTGGCAGGTAGGCTATTGGCGTGCACCCGTCATAGCAGGCAGAATGACTACAATTTAAACAATTGGAAAACATGCAAGTAGATTATGGTTAGGTGTGCTGATAAAACAAGGTGCAATGAACTGCGCGGTAAAGCTATTCGAGTATAGAGACAGATGACACAGCAACAAAGTTTGATCAGACCAGCTGAGCTATAGACTATCCTTTGCAAGCAGGCTATAATTAAGGCTGCATGCAACAGTTCAAAGACAATGCAGCAGGAATTGACTGGGTAAAGACATGAGCAGATTAAGCACACTGACCTGTGAGAACACAAGTGAGGAGCGGAGACTGGGTTTGAGGCAAAGGGTGCACCGAAAGGGGCAGTGTGGCTGGTCGACGGCCAACTCCCACAGCTAACACGCACAGTAAGACACCCTTTGCTCTGTGGCCATTAGCGCTCTGGACCACTAGTGTGCAGGACCGCTAGGGTGGTTACATATTTAGAGGTGGTGAAGGATGGTGATTGGTTGCTGGGAGGGGCTTGGTGGCTTCAGTATCCATGTCTGAGTGAGGCTGGTACAAGTTGAATGGCAGTGCTTCTCGGACATCCATTGAAGGGGGAAAGGGAGATCCCAATTGCAGAACCATGCCTCTCTGACCTCTGTAGGTAGTGGTGAGTGCAAAGCTGTTAAAAGGACCCACCACTGTGTTATGCTCAATACCCTAGGCTGGCTAGCCTTTGAGGCCAAAATGGACTTCCCTGTACTATGCGCCATCTTCAAACTCATCCACCTTCTTTTGCTTCCCATCCTCTCTAATCTCCTTAAGTTAAAACCATCCCCTAAGACCCTTAGATCCTCCCACCTCCCTATCCTAACAATACCCAAAACCTGACTAGCCATTGGTAGGAGTTCTTTCTCTTCAGCAGTACCGCAAAAATAGAATAACCTCCCTCAAAAGCTTCTCTTGTGCTTATCTCTTCTCCCATTCAAGAAGTATTTCAAAGAAATCTTCTTTCCTCCTCCCAGTTGTAACTGTTCCTATCCCTCACCTGCTCAATCTGCATCTTCTCCTACCCCGCCCACCCCCTCTCTCTTCTCGCCCCTCCCTCTATTGTGGTTTTTATTATGTAAAGCTCCTTGATTTTGAAAGGCACTATATAAATAAAGTTTTGCTTGCTTGCTTGCTTGCTGATATTCTAGCCTCACCACTCAACCCCCAACTTGATACTTGATCCTCACCACCTCTCCCCCCTCCTCTGACCCTCATCTTTTTTCCACTTGTCTGTCCGTACTTCCATAATATATTGTATTATATTGTATTATACTGTACTATAATTGTATTATACTGTACTATATTGTATTATACTGTACTATAATTGTATGTATAATTTGTATACTGCCTTAAGCTCTAATATCAGCCATATTTCAGTACCCAAATATGGACTGTTATGATGCACCAATTTGTTTCCCTGTCCTAACCGGACTGTCACTATTGTATTACACATTTGTTCCTGTTTTCCTTCTGTAAAGTGCTGTTTTACTCTGTATATTTGGAATGCCTCTATTAATAATAATAATAATAATAATAATTTTATTTCACAAAAGTGCCTTTCAGATTTCAAGGTGCTTTACAAAAGAATTATGAAATAGTAAAACAGTGAATACGACATAAAAGACAAAAATACAACAGGGTTCATTTACTAAGTGCCGTTAAAAGCCTGACACCATAAATAAGTTTTAAGCACTTGCTTAAAGCCTCTCACTGTCATGCACTCCCGAAGTCGACGGGGTAGAGAATTCCAGAGGGTAGTGGCAACATACATAAATGCACGCGCCCCAGATGACTTCAAAGACACCCTTGGAATCTCCAGCAACCCCTCGCCTGCCAAACACAGCTGTCACTCAGGGCGACAGGGAATCAGAAGTTCTTTCAAATAGTCAGGGCCAAGTCCATGTAAGGCTTTGTAGGTCAGTAAACCAACCTTAAAGGTGATCCGCCAGTTTTAAAATCATTTTGAAATTACTCCCATAGATTACAGTGGGGTGTTACCCCACACAATCTCCCTGGTTATTACATGTCATAAAATGTTTTGAGTGCAGAGGTGCGACTGGAGGACCAGGAAGTGGAAGAGATCAGCTTACCGTTGGTTCAGCCCAAATTATGATCACTTCCTTCCCAACAGGTGGTGCTTGAAAAATTCTAAAATAGGCTGGATAAATATCACTTTTTTTTTTATTTAGTGATTTGGAAAAGACCTTTGAGTGCAAGCTCTTTTACAAAGGTTCCACATCATAGATTGAAAAACATAGTACAATAGGAGAATGCAAAGGTACACCACAATGAACGATACAGCTTGGATTCAGAACTTACAGAATAACTCAAAAAAGGTACAAGTAATGGGATATAAAGCCCAAAACCTAAATAAAATGTATTGGAAAATTTACTTTAAAGTGATACAGTATACTAATGACTTTGGACTCTGGACATTAAAGGGATACAGTATACCTGTAAACTCAGACTCTGGAAATTAAAGGATTCCAGTGGGCTGTGACTCTAAACAATAAAGGGATACAGTATACCAGTACACTCGGACTCTGGACATTAAAGGGATACAGTTTACCAGTACACTCGGACTCTGGTCATTAAAGTGATGCAGCATACCACTACACTCAGACTCTGGACATTAAAGGGTTGTGGAGTTACAGTGGGCTACGACTCTGGACATTAAATGGATACAGTATACCAGTGGGCTGGGACTCTTGACTTAAAGTGTTACAGTGTACTAGTTTGCAGTGACTCTAGACATTAAAGGTGTACAGTGTACCAGTACACTCAGATTCTGAAAATGAAAGAGTTACAGTGTATCAGTGGCCATGACTCTGGACTTTAAACAGATGCAGTGTGCCACTGGCCTGAGACTCTGGATGCTAAAGGGTTACAGTATATCAGTGGAATGTGACTCTGGGTATTAAAGAATTATGGAATATCAGTGATCTTGGATTCTAGACTTGAAAGGGTTAGAGTATACCTGAAGGCTGTGACTCTGGACATTAAAGAACCACAGAATGCCAGTGATCTTGGACTCAAGATATTAAAGTGATTTAGTAAGGTTCCCCAAATAACTTTTTCACATAGTATGCCACTGCCAGCCATGCTACAAATGTTGCAGCTGCAAATTGTTCTGTAAAAAATTTGTCATAGTCATTTTTTTCCTGTTTTAGCAGCGTTTTGTCCTCCAGTTTTGTGTGTGTGGCCACACCCCCAGAATGATGCCATACCAGGGAGCTGTCAAAGTTTTACACACAGCAACAAGGAATTCTTGGTAATTTATAACATTGACTTAAATGTGCTTCACTCAGAAGTACAGTCCCATATGTTAATGATGATGAGCACTGATATGTAAATGTACATAATAAGGCATTGTGAGTAAAATAACCTGTTTTCCAGTTTCCTTACTGTGTGATGCTGTCTCATATTTCTGTAGTGTGTCAACAATATAAGCTTTTGTATGTTTATTTTCACAACAATGAAATGTGCACACCATATCTAGCTGCAAGACTTTTATACTGAGAGATGTAGTTTCCTATTTCTTCAGTAAGCACAGAAATATAATAGCCTGTATACTAATGTACACAGTGAGGTATTGTGGGTACAGTACATAGTTGATTTGTCTATCTAAATCTAAAAAGTGACACTGCCCCTTTAATAACTTTGTTTCCCTGGTATGATGTCACAGTTGGGTGTTGCAGCACTGAGAAAAAAAAGGTCAGGTTATGCAATGAAACAGAGTACCAAAATAAAATGATTTTTTTCATGGAAAACAGCACTGTTAGGCAGTTTGAATGGTAAGAGACTGATTCACAACACCTACAGGTTCCTATTCCTATTTGTTATGGCAAACATTGGTAGATCCCTTTAATGTCCAGAGTCCAATCCCACTGGCATACTACATCCCTTTAATGTCCAGAGTCCAAGGTCACTGGTACACTTCAAGGAGTTATGTTGCATTAGTGTCATTTGACTCTGGACTTTAAAGGGATATAGTATACTAGTGGGCTGTGACTCTGGACATAAAAGGGTTGCAGTATATCCATTATGGATATAGTAGGCCAGCTCATTCCCCTTAAACATAGACGGTGTCTTTCCTACTGGTGTCATGTTTTTTTGAAATAGCAAAGGCCTTTGACACTGCTGATCATTCACTTCTCTTCAACAAACTCTTGGCCTCTGGCATCTCCAGACCCTCTCTACACTGGTTTTCTTCCTGCCTCTGAGGTCACCCCCAGTCAGTTTCTATGGGATCGTCCCTCTCCGATCCTCAGCAGGTGGACATGGGTGGGTCCCCCAAGGCTCTGTATGGGATTCACTCCTAATTAATGTCTTTGCCAATGGACTTGCTATCAAATCCTATGATGTTCATATACTGTATATGCCAACACACTATCCTGTTTACAGCTGGTCCAGAAACAAGTGCTATCTCTGAAGCTCTTCATTCTGACTTCAGTATTCTCACAACTTGTTTCACAGGAAACGTTTAGCACTCAATCAAGCAAAAACTGTCTCAGTGCTCTTTGGCACCAAGAAATATTTGCTAGGCTGCTCAAACCTAGTCATTAAAACTACAGACAGGAGCAAATTAAAAACTGTATCTGAGTATAAATACCTTATTATACAATGGTTCCCAAGGGCACACACAGCTAGTTCAAATAAATAGTGTATCTAACAGAGAGTCATCATATATTCGATTTATGCAATTGGCCCTGTATTCGTTTTCTTCCTTTTTTACGGGTTCTTAACTTTATTTTAAAATATTTCTTTACCATTTGTGGTAAGGTCGCTGTGCTTTTTCATAGGTTTACTGAAATGGGAATGGGACTGGTGTGTGTAATTTCATTGGCTGGAGTTATGTGAATGAAGGGTGAATGATTATCCTGATTCGATGTTGTGACCGTGGGGAAACTCTTCCGATTGTCTGCGGTGTTTGTCAGTCATGTGATGGGCATGGCTTTACGTAATGGCATCATTTTGTTCTCAGTCAGGGTCCAGGAGTTGACGGAGCAGTATACCTTGTGTTGCTGGATACCTTTTACCGTGGTTGTGGCCTACTTCATCGATCAAGATGATGGATTTGAAGGACTCTCTGGTGTACCATTGGATTTTTTTTTTATGTTGGTTTTTATGTTATACCAACTGCCACAGGATGTATGCAGTCTAGTTGAATGTTTGCGGAGGTGTGGTCTGTGGAGTTACCATGGATACATCTCTTCTTCGGTCAGCTTTCGGTCGTTTTGGCCTTCGTGGTCCTTGTGTATTTTAATTTGATATTTTCTTGGATTTTTGACCAGGATTTTTAAACTCATCGCTGGAGGTACCTTGCATCACATATACCTGGATTATGCATGGGATTACCTTGGAATTTTTTTTTTTGTGTGTGTGTGTGTGTGTATGTTTGTGTTTTAAGCGTTATGGAGTGCACATGGTCTATGGGATTACTATTTTCCAGTTGGATTACCCTTTCAACTTTGGATTTATTCTCTTTTTTTTGCTGTTTGCAAATATTTTTACCCATTTTTATGTTTGCTTGTGCCACCCGCAAGAAACATTATGTGGCATCTTAGGAGAGAAGCGGGCTATGGAGGTGCGGTACTGTGGTGGCCAATGCTGACACTGCATTCTTGGGCTTGGCAGTGCTCAACCAATGCAGGCCCAGTGTCCTGATGATACTGGTTCTGCAGAGTGCCACCAACTTGTAACGATTTTGCTGCTGCAAACAGGGGGTGCCTTGTCATTGCAGCATCAGCCATTCCACTGCAATGAGGGAGTGACCCGCCATTGCAGGGCGGTTCCTTGCCTGGTGTAACATTTCATCAAGGAGGCAGCTATGCCATCTCACAGCCCCATGAAAGCTGATGGGGGGTGCCCAATCCCCCTGTCGGCATGCCCCCAACCCAGTTAATTTGCCAATGGGGGAGCCCATTCCTTGTCGACATAACGCCCCCCATTTGTTATGTGTCTGGGAGGGTGACCAATCCCCCTTGGCATCATGCCCCTAAATAGTCTTTCTTTGCCGACGGGGGGCCCAATCCCCATCAGCTTCAGTCCCCCTCTCCCAAAATGCAGGTGGCACACTGGGAGCACACCCCAGTGTGCAAAAAACAAACCTGAAAATAAAAACCTTCCCTCGATGTCTTTTTTCTCTCTCCCTGAAACCAAGGAAACAGTTCCTCATGGTGTCTCGTGCCCCTTCCCCCAACCCGCAGCCACCATCTGTGCACCTTGCCTCCCCACACACACACCCTCATTACATACTTACCTCCAGAGCCTGGTACGATGATCTTCGGTGGACCAGGAACATGTCTGCACTCTTCAAAGCTTACTGCAAACTGAAGAAATGCTGGTAAGCTGTATAATGATGTAACAAGGGATTTTTTAACTTTGGTGCATATCTCAGGCATTTGGGGGAATTTTGGTACCAAATTTTCAACATGGGGTTATTGGGATCCCTCCTCATGAATTCAGTCACTGTCATGGCATTATTCAGTCCCAAAAGGTAATTTCATGGTCACTGCGCGGAATCACCTTTCAGGACTGATTAATGAAACAACAGTGCACTGTTCATGGGGTGGGCTCTCAAAAAGCCAATGTTGCAAATGTGGTGAAAAAAATCCAACAAATGGCTGTTTTACGAGCATGCGATGTGCAGTTTCCATGCACACTTGTAACTTCACAAATTTGTAATATTTTCACTCCAGATTTTCAACATTGGCATTTTTCCACACTTCCTTATGAACAGTATAGCTGTCATTTTTCACATCCTGACCGAAATGTATTTTCGCCCTTCCAGCGCAGAATAGTGCGGTCGCTGTGGGAAATCAGTTTTCAGGATAGATTAAGAAAATTACAGTGACACTGTTTATGAGCAGAGGTCCTAAAATGCCTATGTTGAAAATTTGGTGACAAAAGTCCATAAAAATTACTGTATTGCATGTCTGCACTCTTCAAAGCTTACTGCAAACTGAAGAAATGCTGGTAAGCTGTATAATGATGTAACAAAGGATTTTTTAACTTTGGTGCATATCTCAGGCATTTTGGGGAATTTTGGTACCAAATTTTCAACATGGGGTTATTGGGATCCCTCCTCATGAATTCAGTCACTGTCATGGCATTATTCAGTCCCAAAGGGTAATTTCATGGTCACTGCGCGGAATCACCTTTCAGGACTGATTAATGAAATAACAGTGCACTGTTCATGGGGTGGGCTCTCAAAAAGCCAATGTTGCAAATTTGATGACAAAAGTCCATAAAAATTACTGTGTTGCAAACATGCGTTGCGCAGTTTCCACGCACCCTTGTAACTTTGCAGATTTGTAATATTTTCATGCCAGATGTTCAACACTGGCATTTTTTTCACACCTCCTTATGAACAGTACAGCTGTCATTTTTCACATCCTGGCCAAAATGTGTTTTCACACTCTGGCACAGAATAGCACAGTTGCTGTGGGAAATCAGTATTTGGGACAGATTAAGAACGAGCGAGTGAGAGAGGGGGAGTGACTGTGCTCAATGGAGCTCTGTCAGGACTGCTGCAGATTTCTTTGTGGACAGAAAAAGGCACCAATGCAGTCAGGAGCCCAGTACAAAAGGGCAGCTTGCAGTGCCGGGAGAAACAGAACGAGCGAGTGAGAGAGGGGGAATGAGCGAGCTCAACGGAGCTCTGTTGGGACTGCTGTAGATTTCTTTGTGGGCAGAAAAAGGCACCAACACAGGCAGGAGCCCAGTACAAAAGGGCAGCCTGCAGCGCTGGGAGAAACAGAATGAGCAAGTGAGAGAGGGGAGAGTGAGCGAACTCAATGGAGCTCTGTCAGGACTGCTGTGGATTTCTTTGTGGGCAGAAAAAGACACCAGCACAGGCAGGAGCCCTGTACAAAAGGGCAGCTTGCAGCACCGGGAGAAATGGAACGAGCGTGTGAGAGAGGTGGAGTGAGCAAGCTCAACGAAGCTCTGTCGGGACTGCTGCAGATTTCTTTGTGGGCAGAAAAAGGTGCCAATGCAGGCAGGATCCCAGTACAAAAGGGCAGCCTGCAGTGCCTTGAGAAACAGAATGAGTGATTGGGGGGGGAGTGAGTGAGCTCAACGGAGCTCTGTCAGGACTGTTGCAGATTTCTTTGTGGGCAGAAAAAGGTGCCAACGCAGGCAGGAGAACAATACAAAAGAGCAGCCTGCAGAGCTGGGAGAAATAGAATGAGCGAGTGAGAGAGGAGGAGTGAGCGAGCTCAATGGAGCTCTGTTGGGACTTTAGAGTTCCCCACCCTCCCAGGGTCCTGTGTGGGCCTATATTACAGCAGGGTCTCTGGGGTGGAGATAAAGCAATGATTGAATACTTTTAATAATACAGATTTAGTTATTCTGTTTATTTCTCTAACTGAGCTGAGTAATATTTGGAGTGCAGTAGAATTTCTAACTGGGCTAAGTGAAAATATATGAGGGCTGAGAACAAAAAGTATGGTAGCTGAGGGGAGAAAAATGGACAAGGAGGCTTTAGGATTGCTACAGTAATACAGTATCTAACAGATAAGATTTGAGACTGAATTAACCTGGTCAGCAAGGGGGCAGTAGAGGGACTAGTGTGGGAGGAACAGGAATTTGAGTAAATAGGGGCCCAACAGTGTAGTAGTGTACAGAAACCGGGAGTAAGAGCCCATAACATAAGATGGGGTCCAAAATGGGACAGGTGCCGCATGTCAATAGGGTGGGCATCTTCAGAAGAGTGGTGGGGTGTACAGGGTGTAGATATGCCATGATCCTGGACTGGGCTTGGAGGATGGGGGGGTGTATGGTCTGTAGACAACTGGCTAGTTTGAGGGAGGAACTGTGGAGGTTAGGGAGGCGTCTAAGTGGCAGGCAGATGAGTATGGTAGGCATCCTGGCTGGGAGGGGAATAGGGGGTGGCAAGGGGGAACAGGGAAAGAAAAACTAGGGACTGAAACTGACCCCAGCATCAGAGGCACTAGCAGAAAAAAGGAGAAGGAGGGGTGCCGAGGCAAGGGGGGCCTCTGATGGGGAGGAAGAGACCACGAGGTACCAGGGAGAGAGCAGATGGCTGCAGGTAGGAGGGACCAGGGCTGGGACCGGGGAGGGGGCATGGAGGGGAACAAGTAGGTGGGGGGAACCGATAGGGTGAAGAGATATAGAAGGGTTATCGACTAGGAATAGATTCAAGCCTCTGCTATGGGAGAGAGAGAGGGGGAGCAGAAACATACTGAAGGGAGGGGACAAGTGGGGCATGACAGGGATGGCAACAGGTAGGGGAAGAGATAGCGAGGACAAAAGGGTACAAGTGGGGCTAGTGAGGAAGGAGGGGGTGACTGGCGGAGAGAAGGCTACAGGAAGGGGCAAGGATGGGAGGGGCATCACTATTGGGGTCGAAGGGAATGGGGGCAGTAAATCGACAACAACGGGGATAGGAGAAGGGCTGGAAATCAACAGGGAAGGAGGGGAGATCAACATGAGAAGCCCATTAGGAAGTAGTCAGGCTGGGAAGGGGTTCAAGGGGGATGGGAGGAATAAGGCAGACAAAAGGGGTGAGGTGGAAGTGCAGGGTGCAGATACAGAAGTCACAGAGGGTGCAGCTGGTGAGGGTAAGGGGCAAGAAAGAACATACTGGGGTGGTAGAAGAGGCATTAGAAGGGAAAGGGGGTAGGGGACAGTGGGTACTTATCCTGGGGGATTCTATACTGAAAGGGGTGAAATAGGGTGGAAGGGGGGAAAGACACAGCCGTATTTAGGTTGAAGCTATCCCCAGGTTGACTGCAGGAGGGGCAGGGAAGGCACTGCTCAAGTGTGCAGTGAGGGAGAGGAAGAAACCTCATTTAATGTTGCATGTGGGTACAAATTACTTGGCGGGGGAGACTGTGGAAGTAGTGAGGGGGAGGTTCGAGGAGTGGGGTAGGCAGTGTGAGGGGGTGGGAGAGTCAGTGGCATTCTCTGAGGTACTCTCAGTACCATGTGCAAGCACGGGGAGGAAAGGTTTGGATTGAGGAGTTCAATGAGTGGCTGAGGGATTGGTGCCACACCAAAAATTATGGGTTAGTGACTAACTGGGGTAAGGTCAGGGGGAATAGTGACTTGTATGTGGGGGACAGGCTACACTTAAGCAGGAAGGGGAGGGGAGTATTAAAAGCAGGATTAGAGGGGTATATTTCTATTAAGGTGGATTTAAACTAGTGGGGAGGTTGCCAAAAGATTGAGGTTGGTAGAGAGGTTCGGACAGGGGAGTCTAATGAGATCACTGCCCTAGATACAGGCAAGACAAGGCAAAATGTATTTAAAAGTCGCCCAATCCCAGAGGCTCTGGGCACCATACAAATAAGTAGACACATATTCTGGAACAAATCAATAAAAAAACACAGAGATAAATATAAACATATAAATAATTAACGCCTCATATAAACATTACCCATAGATAAATTAAACATCAGATTACAAACGGCTATAATCAAATCAAATCTGTAAATTGACAGCTTAATCTAAAAACGTCTGAGCGAATGGGAGGTAAAGGCGGAGGTGTAGTAACCTCGGGAGGGGGCGGGCAGAGTGGTCTGAGTGTAATACAGAAGGCACCACCACCTGGTAAGAATAAGCAGTAGAAAGGGTGCAGACTACCAGGAGGAGGGACACAGGCCAAGGAGAAGAGTGAGGAGAAGGAGGGGTACGGGTGGAAGGTGATCTCTCTCAATGCAAGAAGCCTGGGGAACAAAATTGCAGAGCTTCAGGTACTCCTTTCATAGGGAAAGATGGACAATGCTGCAGTGACAGAGACTTGGGCCACAGAGTACCATGATTGGGACTTAGCAATCCTGGGATACAGGATATACAGGAGGGACCGGGGGGTTGGGGGGGGGGTTGCACTCTATGTGAGGGAAGGGATCAAATGCATAAGGGATGAGGGAGAAAAGGAGAGGACAGAGCCGCTTTGGGTGCAGCTCTTGGACTCCAAGGGCAGAAAGCTGAGGCTGGGAGTGGTGTACAAACCATTAGCCCAATCCAGGGAACTGGATGGGGAGTTGGCAGAGTAGATAAGGAGGGTGTGTAGAAGGGGGAGTGTGGTGATAGTGGGGGATTTTACCCTACCAGGGGTTGACTGGAGCACCCCAGCCACTAGCAGTACCAGGGAGCAGGTGCTCCTTGATGCATTCCAGGACAGCCTTCTGATGCAATTGGTAAGTGGGCCTACAAGGCTTAGCAGCACCCTGGACCTAGTACTGGCAAATGGGGAGGCAGTGAGGGAGGTAAGGGTGGACAACCCACTAGCAGGTAGCGACCACTAAACAGTGTGGCTCATTCTTGCACTGGGCAGGGAGACAGGAGGCATGGGAACTAAGGTGGTGGACTTTAGTAGGGTGGATTTGGGGAGGATGGGAGCAATACTGCAAGGGAGACTCCAGGATATAAGGCCAGGGATGGATGCAGAACAAAAGTGGGGAGTCATAAAGACTGGGCTAACAGAGGCCACAGTAGCCTGCACCAGAGCCAGGAGTAAGAAGAGCAGAGCCAAGAAATCATGCTGGCTGAACAAGGAATTGCTGCAAGGGGTGAGGGCAAAGAGGACTGCATACCAGAAGTACAGGAGAACAGGGAAGGGAGAGGATAAGGAGGCTTATGGGAGTTGGTCAAAGAAGGTGGCCACAAGGGTGAAAAAAAGCTAAGGTCTCCAGGGAATTAAGATTAGCACAGGGCATAAAGGGAGGGGAAAAGGACTTTTTTAGGTATGTCAGGGAAAAGAGGAAGAGCAAGGAACATATTGTGAGGATAAAGTGGGAAGGGGATTGGGTGGAAAAGGGGGAGGAACAAGTGGAAATTCTAAATGAGTACTTCTGCTCCATTTTCACTAAGGAAAGGGATGGTCCACTACCAGCATGGGCTGGGGGGGGTGGAGAAAGGGGGAAGGAGGCGACAGGCAAAGTGATCACAGGGAGTAGCGTGCTAGAGGAGCGGGGGGCAGTAAGGGTGGACAAGGCACCAGGTCCCGGTGGCATCTACCCAGGGTGCTGGGGGAGATGGCGGGGCTGTTGGCTGAGCTGCTTGCAGATCTGTTCAACACCTCCCTGGAAATGGGGTGTGTGCCCCAGGACTGGAGGGTGGCCCATGTGGTACCCATACACAAGAGTGAGCCAAGGAAGGAGCCAGGAAATTATCAGCCGGTCAGTCTCACATCCATAGTGGGTAAGCTTATGGAGGCGATACTGAAGGAGAGGCTGGTGGCATTCCTGGAGAGTAATGGCCTCCAAGATTGGCAGCAACACGGGTTCATCTCAGGGAGGTCTTCTCAAACCAACCTAATGGAGTATTATGACTGGGTGACAAGGGATATGGATGGGGGCCATGCGGTACATGTCCTGTACTTGGACTTCAGTAAGGCCTTTGATACAGTGCCTCATGGGAGATTGGGGGGGAAGCTGATGGCAGTGGGGGTGGGAAAAAAGCTGACTAAATGGATAGAGAACTGGTTACAGGGGAGGGTGGTTGTGGGGAGCTCTCGGCACCCAGAGCAGTGACAAGCAGGGTGCCGCAGGGGTCAGTGCTGGGCCCAATGCTATTTGGGCTATTTATCTCTGATATAGCACATGGACTGGGGAGCAGGCTTAGTCTGTTTGCAGATGATACCAAATTGGGGGTGGTGATGGATGAAGAGGATGGATGGAAAAACTGCAGGGGGACCTAACCAAACTAGAGACATAGTCGGTGGAGCGACAGCTAGGATTCAATGCAAAAACATGTAAGGTGATGCACTTCGGGACTAAGAACCAGAAGAGGGACTATTGGTTGGGGGGTGAGTTTGGGGATCACAGAGGAGGAGAAGGACCTAGGGGTGTTGGTAACTGGGAGCATGAACAATTTGACCCAGTGCAAGAGAGCAGCAGCAAAGGCAAACAGGATGCTGGGGTGCATCACAAGGGGGTTCTCATCCAGACACAGGGATGTGATCCTGCCTCTCTACAGATCATTGGTCAGACTGCACCGGAAGTACTGTGTGCAACACTGGAGGCCATACCTGAGGAGAGATTTAAAGTTACTGGAGGGGTGCAAATGAGGGCAACAAAAATGTTAAAGGTGTTGGAAAGGAATATGAAGTTAGGCTGAAGAAGCTGAACATGTACACATTGGAAGAGAGGAGGGATGGGGGGATATGATTGAAGCATTTAAATACCTAAGGGGGGTAAATAAACCTAGCACCAAGGAGGTGTTTAAACTGAGGAGTGGAGGAGGGAGGGGGGCACGGACTAAGGTTGGAAGGGGAACATTTCAAGAGGGAAATGAGGAGGCACTACTTCACTGAGAGGGTGGTGTCTAGTTGGAATGCTCTGCCAGAGGGGGTGGTAACATGTAGGACAGTCAATAGCTTTAAGAAGGAGTGGGATAAAGCAAGAGGAGGAGTCAGGGGGGCACCGGCTGGGACAAGCGGGGGAGGAACTGAGGGGGAAGAGGCTGGGGCAGCTGCAATCTAGGGTACTAGCTGCACACTAGGGCAGACTTAGATAGGCCGATTGGTCTGTTCTACTGACAGATTTATATGTCCGTATGTATGTTCATATTTAAAATCACAGTGACTCTGTTCATGAGCAGAGGTCCTAAAATGACTATGTTGAAAATTTGGTGACAAACATCCATAAAATGACTGCATTACGAGCGTGCGTTGTGCAGTTTCCATGCACCCTCATAACTTCACAAATTTGCAGTATTTTCACTCCAGATTTTCAACATTGGCATTTTTTCACACCTCCTTATGAACAGTGCAGCTGTCTTTTTTCACATCCTGCCTGAAATATGCGTTTACACATCTGGCACAGAATAGCGCGGCTGCTGTGGGAAATCAATGTTCAGGACACATTAAGAAAATCATAGTGACAGTGTTCATGAGCAGAGGTCACAAAATGCCTGTCTTGAAAATTTGGCGAAATAATTCTATTAAATGACTGTGTTACGTGCATGCGTTGCGCAGTTTCCATGTACGCTTGGAAGTTCGAGCATTTTTAATATTTTCACTACAGATTTTCAACATTGCCATCTCTTCACACCTCCCTATGAATGGTACAGCTGTCATTATTCACATCCTACCAGATCTGTGTTTTCATACATCTGGCGCACAATGGCATGGTCACTGTGGGAACTCCAAGTTCAGGACACATTAACAAAATCACAGTGCCACTGATCATGAGAAGAGGTCCCAAATGCTTTCATGAGGTGGGGGTCACAAAAAGGCCATGTTAAAAATTTGTAGTGCAAATACCAACAAACTCCCAGGGTATTAGGGTTTCTAATCATAACGTCCCACCCTGTACAGAATGACAGGCATCAGGGGTGTGCCTTTGGATTGCCAACTGTAACGCTCATGCCATTCCATCCCCACCTCCCTACCCTGCAGCCAGTGACAGGCATAAAGGTGTGCCTTGGACTCTTCGGCCCTAGAGTTCACCCCATTCTCCTATATTGCACCCATTTCAGCGTATGTCCTTATGGAGTGGGGTGACTGTAAATCTGAACAACCCAAGGCACACCTCAACACTTGTCAGTGTCTGCAGGATAGGTTGAGGTGAAATGGCAGGAACATTATGGGCAACAACCCACACACATACCCCAATGCCTGTCTGTCTCTGCAGGATGGAGGTGGAGTTGGCGTGAAGTTCAATACTTCACTGCCATTCCTACTCTGCATCTGTCTAACTCCTGTATTTCCAATGATAATACCGGCAAGCAAACATTTGGCATTGACAAATGCTTGTTTAAGCAATGGATTTTATTCAGACACTATTTCTATACGGATTATCAGAGCAATACTTAGGCATAATAAGTTTACCTCTAGGTGTTTATTGAGCTTGAACAGACAGATAAATGTGAACTAGTAATATATTTTATTCATTTTCAAAATAAATAGTTTCTTAGCAATAACAGAAAAAACATTTTTATTTGCTTATAGCAACTTTTCTAGTCTATGACATTAAATACTTTTAACTTTTAAACAAGGAAACATCGGTAGGGCAAACAATATAGTAGAGTCACTGAACTTTTAAATTGATATTTAAACCCTTTGTATCCATTTTTTAATTATTTGTTTAATATTTGATAGCTGATAGGAAATACTAATACTGTATGAACTGTTCCGTTGTGCTTTTTCATGCAGTACAACAACAGAATAAATCATTAGCAGATTTTTATTCTCTTTACATTGCTGGCATTCTTGATTATGATTGCTTGATAGTCTTCTGGCTGTGTATGGTGATTTCTTGGTGGAACTGTGATGAGAGTTGTCCCTTCAAAACTCTAGGGACAAGAAAAGTAAACAGAATTTTGCTGTGCTGTCTGTTTGAATGTGGCTATGTTTGCTACATGCCTTCTTGCTCTCTCACTTTTTTTTTATTTTTATTAAATACAATTTGCCAATATCTGGGATTTAAACCTGGCAAATCATGCCAGTATGCAAACTACTTGCCCTTCCCTCTTTTACACAGACATATTCAGCTAATAAACATTCCATCATCCACACTAGTTATACAAGTTGCTGCTCATTTCACAACTTTTTTTCTACTAAGCTGCATTTTTTGGTAGTTTTCACAAACAATGCATTACATTTTTTATTTTGTATAACCTTGGTGTCATTTTGGTTCAGTTTTCATTATTGCTTGCTCTTACTACTTTGTTGTCAACTTACTGGGACACAGGTCATGGGTGTGGGAGTTGAACCTGTGACCTGCTGCATTTCATTCCTCTCCTTTTATTTTATCTTGTAAATGATGCTGGTCACAGTGTACTATTAATACTGTTATTTTTTATATGACTTCTTTTTTTTAACTTAATCAAAATGTGGACATATTCCTTGTACGTCACATTTTTTAAAGCAGTTAGCCAACTGTTATTGTTTGTGCTTACGATGTTTTAGTCTGAATCGGTGTCTGAGTCAGTTACTTGTGGGTGTCGCCTCTTTGTTGAATCATGCTTCTCACCTGTGTTTTTTTACAAAATAAAAAATATTTTATAGAAGGCGGTTAGTTTTACATACTTTTTTATTCTCTTTATTATTTGAGACTGAGAATATCTGTATGAGTTTCTTGTTTCTGTGTTTTACATTTATTCTGAGTTTGGCAATAATTTGATTTCTCTTTTTTTTGTATAATATACCTTACCTTGTACAATATTGAATGTTATGTTCTTTGCATTTATGGTGGGTCTTATATCTTTCCAATTTGTGGGTATTGTGCTAAGACTTTTCCTCTTAATAATTTCCTTTTCAGCTGTTGGTTGGGCCTGGTTACTTAGGAGGTTTGAAATTTGGAGTTGTCGCCCTTCGTTCAGCCTGAAATAATCATTTAGACTCTGCAACTGTTTTTGACCCGAGATCTGTATTATCTCAGTGGGGGCCAGTGCACTGTCAGACAGTTTCTGAATCAGGTGTTTCCTTACTGAACGGTTAGTTATTTTTTTGTCAGTCCTTATTTCTCCTTTTTATCCATTATTTTCATTAGAGTGGTGATCTTGTTAATACCCACAGGCTGATTTTTAAACCAGGATACTGCATACTCAGGCTTGTGGCTTGAGTTTATGGCAAGAAAAAATGGCGATTCTCTGACACGGCACTTCACAGGTCTGTAGGACTGGTAACATAGATAGTTTGATACAGGACAACACTCACTGCCATTGGGGGAGGCATAGGCCTTTGGTTTTAATTTTCTAGTGTCTTTTGTGTTTGCACCTGACCTTGTTTTAGTGTGACGTTCCTGATTGAATTGTATATATTGCAGTCCGTTCTCGTCTGTCTTCAATTCTGTGTCACCCCACTGTATGTTTCTTGTTTTGGTATTGCCTCAGACCCCAAAAAACATGGTAACAATAAGCCACATAGTGTTTAGCAGTGACCTGGGCCACCCAGTTCTGAAATTCCCTAGCCTTGCTGGATTTGCCCTAGCTTGCTGTGTGTCCACTGAATTTTGTTAAACTTGAACTTATGTTAATTCTGTTCGAGTATTGTGTGTATATACTGTCTGCAGCTACTGAAATGTTCTGAACTTACTTGTATGATTATCTGTGCCCCTGTCACTGCTAGTCACATTGAATCCTGTAATTACTGTAAACCTGTTTTTTTCTTTGTTGTGTAAATGTATTGTACACTGACTTTGTTCTACCCAGGTCCATCTTGAAAATGAGCTTTGCTCAATGATGTTCGTCTGGATAAATAAAGATTTTGATTGATTGATTGATCGATTGATTGATTGATGTGGCCCCAGCTGTTTAACAGCATATAGCTTGTCAATAAGTGAATCTGTTAGCTTATCTGCTACATTAGGTTTGTTACCTCTACCTTCACCTTTTAGCAACTTTTGTTTAGACTGCATCACTTGTCTGCTTCTTTGGAAAGATGGAGAGGTGGTTAGTGAGTGAGGGTACATCTTTAGCTTTAGATGACACTCCAGGCTCTGGAATGTAGACCTTATGGTGAGTGGCTTATATGGAGTCCCATCTTTCTTGCAGGCATTCATTATGTAGTGACTCAGAAGCTTGTCTAGCTCATTGGGTGGTAGTTTGTGTACTTCTGTTGTTATGTGGAATGTGTCTTTTAAATATCTTGTGAAAACTTGTACATCAATTTTGGTTTTTGCTGTGGCATTGTTGTTCCTGCCTCTTTTTAATGAAATTATCTATGGTTTCCATGTCTATTGTTGCTGTGCTGCTGGATGATGGCTGCTCTAATGATACTTGAAGTTGCTCACTGTCTGGGTTCGAGGATAAATTTGGGTTTCTGTTGTCTGTCTGCATTATTTCATGTACCTGTTGTTGTGATTGTCGAGCTGTTGGCTGATTGTTTCCTATGGAGGAAGAGAGAAGATGCTCTTGCCTTGGATCTGGGTGAGGGTCTTCAAGTTGTTCACTGTCCTCTTCAGTCTGAGTTAGTATCTCCTCTAGTTCCAGAGTGAATGACTGATCATGGCTGTCAACTTGTGATAAGACCTGTCCTGATGCCATTTGCTCGCTTTGGCTACACTTTTTTTTAATAGATTATCTAGTTATTTTTTTAAATGCTTTTAAAAGATCTATGTTAATAATTATTGTCGAAGTTCTGTACGGACACAATGGAAGCTCATGCTTCAAGTTGATAGTGACACTGTGGCATGGGGGATGTAGAGGCTGCATGTTGCTATGTCTCCAGGGATGTGAGGTGGGTCTTTCGATTCACAGATATTCGAGCTGACATGCTTTGCTAGTGGGTGGGAGACCACAAGTTTAGGTATTTTTATGGCTGCTTTGGTGTTTGCTGCTGTCAAAGTGTATGGGACACTCGGTGTTTGGCTGCAGTTCATGATTGGGAAAGACATTAGTTAGGGTACAGTGATTGGTTAACGGCTTAACAACCAGTGGCACTTTTATGTACTTTGAAGGCAAGTATGCTACTTGTGTGCTGGCTCTGTTATATTTAGGTATCATCAGCTATGATTTGCTTTTTTATTTTTAAAAAGAAAAATATGCCTTGAAAGAATGAATCCAGCACTGCCCAAATTGTTAACTTCATTGGGGTGCCGCTCTTGATATGTTTTGCAACTGTGAATTGATTAGTGCTTTTTATACATTTTTAAATATGCCTACATTCATTGATTTTAATTTTTTATGATCATTTTTTAATACTGGCTTTTCTTGTGGGGTGTATGCAGCAAGGTTCACAGCATGTTGATTGCTTGTAAACCTTTCAGACGTTACGTGAAAGTAGTGCCATCTAGAATGCGATCTCAGTAAGGAGGGGAGAAGATGACAAATACACTGTATACATAAATTGCAGGTGATGTACTTACTGTGTACATAAACTGTGGATGACATAGCTACTGTGTACATAAATGAAAGTTATGTACACAGCAGCTCAAATATCAGGATTTAAGCTATACCTATTGTGCCCACTCCTATTGCATTGTATAATCACAATAAGGCACTCCAGAGGTGTGTAGGTTATTGGGATTTACCCACTTCTTGTGTGGTTAAGTCACTCAGCTCCACCTTGTGACACACCACACAAGGCGTGGGTAAATCCCAACAACCCACACCTCTGTTGTGCCTTATTGCGTAAGTATTATACTGGATCATGGATCAATCCTTTGATTCCTCATCCCATATCCAGTCTGTGACCTCAAAATCCTTCAGAAAACTTGATGCCCTGTGCAGGGTAACTGACTGCTTTTCTCAGTGTATGAGGAAATTCCTTGTTGAGTGCATGGTCCTACCTATGATAGATAAGGGTGATGTAATGTATGCCATTGTTCTGAAATGTCAGTTGTGCAAATTAGATACCTGTTCAACTCCTTCTGTTGTTTTATCCTCTGCTGTCCTCTCTAGACTCATTACTGCACTTTGAGTAACCGACTGAAATGGCACTCATTAAACAGCATACACTAGCAGCATCTTGCCTTCCATGGGTTTAAGTACTGGTTCAACAGCCTTCTCTGTTATTTAAGTATCCTTTTCACCCCTGCTTCTCTTTCTGGTCACTAGCTTTGTTCCCACACTGGAATCCAGTTCCTCATTCCCAGGTGCAAACAGAAATCCTGTCAGCTTGCCTTTCAACATAGACTCACACAGGTATGGAATAACCTTGCTTTGGATACCTGCCCACTCGGCAGTATCTCCCAAACTAAACAGTCCCTCAAGATTCTGCTTGCATCCCACTGTAATTGCACCTGACTGCCCAATGTGAATTGTTTTAAGCATGTAAAACTGTACACTCTTCCATTGCTGGTTCTGTATGTCTTATTATAAATATGTACATTTCTGTGCAGCATTTTTACTACTGTTTTGTATTTCATCTACATAGAAACATAGACGCTATTGGCAGAAAAGAACCTCTTGGCCCACCTAGTCTGCCCTAAAGTCCCTACCTACTGTGTTACCATAGACCCTATTCTAGCTTCCACTTTACCACCCCACCCCAGCCCTGTTACTAAGGTCCCCCTGTGTCTATCTCATGCATGTTTGAATCCTGCTATTGTTTCAGTACCCACCACCTCCACTGGGAAGCTGTTCCAGACATTTACCACCCTTTCCATTAAGAATTATTTCTTCATATCCCCTCTAAGTTTTCCCCCCTTCCAGCTTCATTTCATGCCCCCTTGTCCTTGAACATCTCTTTTTGGGCAGAATGTCCCCTCCTGTACCTTATTAATACCTTTTAGGTGTTTGAACATTTCTATAATGTCTCCCCTTTCCTTCCTTTCCTCTAGGGAGTACATATTTAATTCCTTGAGTCTTTTCTCATAGGGTTTCTGATGTAGGCCATGCACCACTTTTGTCACCCGTTTCTGCACCAACTCTGCCCAGTCTACGTCTTTTTGAAGATGGGTCTTCCAGTACTGGACACAGTACTCCAGGTGGGGCCTCAATATCAGTCTGTACGGGGGTAACACTACCTCCCTCTTTCTGATGGTGATACCCCTCCTTATGCTCCCCAGCATTCTACTAGCCTTTCCCACTGCCTTATCACACTGCTTCACTACCTTCAGGTCATCAGATATAATGACTTCCAGGCCCCTTTCCTGTTTTGTGATTGTTACCACCTCTCCCTCTAAATGATACATTGCCCTTGGATTTCTGTGTTTCATGTGCATAGTTTTGCACTTTTTGATGTTGAAGCCTAATTGTCACACTCTTGAACAGTCTTCCAGCTTTTTCAGATCTTCCCTCATTTTTTCAACACAGTGTTTCCACTCTGTTGCAGATTTTTGTGTCATGCGCAAACAGGCATTCTTTCCCTTCCAGCCCCTCTGCAATGTCATTAATAAAGACGTTGAAAGGACCAGTGCCAGCACTGACCCCTGTGGCACCCCACTGATCACTGTACCTTCTTCTGAGTGAACCCCATTTACCACCACCTTCTGAGTTATGTTACTTAGCCAACTTTGTACCCATTTTACTAATTTTGCACTCACTCCCAGGCTGTCCAGCTTGTTTACCAGTCTTCTGTGTGGAACGGTATTGAAGGCCTTACTGAAATCCAGGTGTGCCACATCCACCACTCCTCCCTGATCCACCTCCCTGGTAACCCAGTCAAAGAACTCAATCAGGTTTGTTTGGCAAGACCTCCTACTTGTGAACCCATGCTGCCTCAGATCCTGTAATCCACTGGCCTTAAGGTATTCCCCAATCCTTTCTTTTAGTAGCGTTTCCACAACTTTGCCCACCACCAATGTCAAGCATATAGGTCTGTAGTTTCCTGCCTCCTCCCTATTTTCATTTTTGTGAAGTGGGACCACATCCGTCCTCCTTCAGTCCCTCAGAATTTCCCCCGTATCCAGGGATAGATTGAACAGGGCCATCAGAGGCACAGCCAGATCCTCCTTTAGTTCCCCACTGCATTATCCACTTTCAGCTACGCTAGTTCCCTGAGGACTCTTTCCTCCATAAAAGGGCTAGTGTCCATCTCCCTTCCCTTAATGCCCTTTTCCCCTAACTTTGGCCCTTCTCCTACCCCTTCCTTTGTGGATACTGAACAAAAGTATTTGTTCAATATGTCTGCTTTCTTCTGGTTCTCTTCCATGCTTATCCCCTTCCCCTTTTAGTCTTACTATCATTTGCCTTGTTCTTCTTTTTGCTTATGTACCTTAAGAATGTTTTATCCCCTTTTTACCTACTTGACAATGTTTTCCTCAGTTTGTGCCTTTGCTCTCCTAACTGCTTTTTCTGCCTCCCTTTGTTTCTCCTAATAACTCTCCCTATCCTCTTCCTTCCGAGTTGACGTGTATCTCTTGAATGCTTGCTTCTTCACCCTTACCTTTTCTGCTACTTCTTTGGAGAACCATAGCAGTCTTTTTTTTTCTCTTGCTCTTTCTAACCTGCTTTACACAGAGGTTTGTTACTTTCTCAATGGCTTTCCTTATTCTAGCCCATTTTTCCTCTACCTCACCAATTTCCCCTATCCCTGCTAGGGCTTCCCCAAGGCATTCTTCCATTTTCTTGAAATTAGCCCTTCTGAAGTCCAGGGTCCTCATTTTAGCATGATTTGTTTCCTTATATTGAACCACATCATATGATGATCACTGGTCCCCAGGTGGTTTCCCCCTGTGATGTCAGTGACACTGTCTCTATTTGACAGTACCAGGTCTAGCATTGCCCCACCATAAGTGGATTCCTCAGTTAGTTGCCGTGGAATATCCCCAGCAGGGAGTCTAGGATTTCCTTACTTTTAACTGTTGCTGCAGCAGGGATGCTCCAATCCACAGCTAGTAAACTGAAGTCCCCCACTAGCAATACCTCCCTCTTGTTTGCCATCCCTTGTATTTCTTCTATCATAACCTTACCCCCACCTCCCCTTGTGTTGGAGGTATGTAGATCACCCCTGTTTGAATAGTGGCCCCTTCCCTGTCTCCAAAGTGACCCAAAATACCTCTGCTTCGCCCTGTTCCCTCTGTATTTCTGTGGTCTTTATGTTTTCCCTCACATAAAGAGCCACCCCACTGCCTCATTTTCCTACCCTATCCCTCCTGAATAGAGCATACCCTGGTATGTCTACATCCCAGTCCTGGTTTTCGTTGCACCAGGTCTCTGTAATTGCTACTGTGTCCAGATCTTCTACTGCTATTGTGGTTTCTAGGTCTGCCATCTTGTTGACCAGACTTGGAGCATTTGCACACATGACTCTCCATTTTGTACTGCCACCTCCCTTCATTTTGACCTTTGGCCCCTCCCCCATTTCCTCCACTATTTTCTTTCCTCTTCCCCTTCCTCTCCCTCCTTTTTACCATCTGTGTTTGGTTTTTTTGGGGACTTCTCATCCTCAGGATTTCCACTGCTGACCTGTAATCATGTTTTGGGGGGGGGGGAGACAGACTATGTCTTCCTGCCTTATTCCACATCCCCCCTTGGCCCATTTAAATGCTCACTAATGTAGCATTTAAGCTGTTCACTGAGGATCTCAGCTTCCCTTCTGAATAGATGCAGGCCATCACCCCTGTACAGGCCTCTGTCCCTCCAGGTGGGACCTCAGTCCCCAGTGAATCTGAATCCCTCTTCTCTGCAACATTTCCTCAATCATATGTTGAAGTCCCTGGTGGGGAGTCTCCTGTCATCCCCTTGTCATGGACAGGTAGCACCTCCGAGAAAGTAACAGATTGTGCTACTTGCCTAAGACCCCTCCCTAATTTCCTGAATTCCTCCTCAATTGTTTCTGTCTGCTCCCTAGCCAGATTTTTTTGTCCCCAAATAGACAATGACATCCGCTCTCCCTCCCTCCTCCCCAGCAATCCTAGGATCCTCCCTCCATCCCTTCGAGCTGTGGCACTGGGAAGGCACCTCACCACCCTCTCCTCGTCCCTGGCTGTCCCCAACTATATCTCCCTTCATATCGAGTCCCCTACCAGGATTCCCTTTCTCCTTCTCTGGGGTCCTCTAGTAACTTCCTTGGGGTCTCCACCATGGAGGACTTCCACATCCATCCCAGCCACTACTTTGGGTGCCTCTGTGGGACAGTCCTGCCCTGCCAGTGTGGCATAGGAGTTCCATAGTGGTATGGGATGTAGGATGTGCAAATGCTCCACCACTCTAACCCTCCCTGAGCTCACTGTTGTCCATCTGCTCTACCTTCTTGGCACCCTTTGAGGCAGCAGAGGTGGACTAGGTGGTCCCTGAGTGGGGGAGTAGGTCCTCCTAACACAAGCAGAACCCAAGAGTGAGAGACTGATAAGAAGTGGGAGCACCTGAAATGTTTAACATAGCCATTCTTAAATAGGTGCTCCTATCATCTGAGTTATGTCACATTTCCACTTTTTTCCTCCCCTTCCCCCAGGTCACATCTATAAACAAGATTCTTGCTGTGTTCCTGTACTTTTATGTGGTGAAACAATTTCAATAAATAAATAAATACCTGGGACCTTGGACTCTGGACATTAAAGGGATACAGTATGCCAGGGGCTGTGACTCTGGACATTAAGGAGTTATAGTATAGCAGTGGCCTTGGACTCTGGACATTACAGGAATATGTCCTGCAACAACACAGCTCAGCTGCAATGAGGGTGCTGGATAAAAAATGTAACAGTGAAGGAAGCAATATCTGCACTCCTCAGCTGTTATACAAAAAGGCTTTATTAGAAAATTTAAAACATACCACCACAATTAAAACACAGGCATATCATTGCTGGTAAGAGCCTGCCTGTGTTTCATTTGTGGTGGTATGTTCACCTAATAAAAAGCTTCTTTATAACAACTGAGAGTGAATGTTGCTTCCTTCACATTACAGAGATACAGTTTTCCAGGGAACTGTGACTCTGGACATTAAATAGTTACAGTGTACCAGTACACTTGGAATCTGGACAGTAAAAGGTTACAGTGTTTAATTTCTTCTCCTGTATCTTGGCAGAGAAGCCCGAAAAGGAAGTGTTTGCGGGCGCCAGGCCAGTCCCTTGTGGCCAAATCATTACTACATTTCAAGCTTTAAAAAAATCTTTTTTTGTTTTTCATTGTGGACCTGTTGTTCCAAAGAGCCATATGGAAGCTGATTGAATCCAGCCTCCCGGACATAAACTCTGACGTGGCTTTTTCTCAACAAGTTACAAGAGCTTTTCACACTAGACAGCCTGCCAATGTCCACCCCACCCCCCACCTCCGCTCCACCCACTATAAATGTCATTTCTGGAATTGAAAGTGTGCTTTTAAGGGATAACAAAAGAAGGGGCTAGGGTGAGACACTGAAAAGGTATGAGGGAGAGACAGACAAAGTAAATGAGAGCGAACCCAAGAGTGAGAGACTGATAAGAGTGAGCACCTGAAATGTTTAACATAGCTATTCTGAAAGAGGTGCTCCTACCATTAGTACAAAATTATAGTTGGCATCATCGGTCCCAATACCCAGACTGAGAAAACAGTATAGCCTAGACTCGAGGTTAGTGCTGTGAACATCAAGAACTCAGCGAGCCTGTTTTTTTTTTTTTTTAACTGAGCTTTATTTCATTGAAAAAAATACTTCAAACAGTGAAGACAGCATAAAACCAGTGGAGAAAACCCCAGTAGTGGCACTCAAAATATAAAGTGGTATCCATGCTTGTCTGTGCTTTTTGAAAATAAGTACACCTATTCCTTACTTTCTTCCTTGATTTGACAGATGAGGAGTACCTCTCATTAGTGAACATGCCACCGCAGGGAGCAAAACAGTGTTCCATTAATCAACAAGATGCCAGTCTTAGGCCTATACACATGAACAGTAACCCCAGTGTAAGCACAACTTTACTTTGCCTTTACTAACCTGATTCAGCAATCTCCCATGTTGTTCAGTAGCACATTGCTGAGTCCCAATACGGTAGGAACCATTAAAGAGCACCTATCAAGATGGTCCAAAAAGTTACAGCTTGTAGTCATTATATGCAGTACTAGACCTGAAAGAGTGTGTGCATTTGTTATTGTTGGCCAAGGTTTACTCTGCCTTCCATAATTTGGATTTATTTTTGAGCCCTGCTGCACTTGCCTTTGCTGTTCAGCTGCTGGGCTGCTGGATCCTGATGACATCACTGTAGGGTAGAGGAGTGACTCACACTGTGCAGTACCATGCAATTGCAACAGTGCTGCAAGGGAAAACTACCAGTACTCAGTGTACATACTGTGTTTCCCCTTCCCCAAGACACCCTGTTAGCAATGCATTATGCCAAAATCCAAATGCCTTGTCAGTATGTTTTTTTTTTGTATGTGTGAAATTGACTCTGCCCTATAGTGATGTCAGCAGTACAACCCTGGGCCCACAGCAACACCAGTCTTGATATAGACGCTCTGGTACACCCTACAGTTTTTAGCAGCTCAGAATGCAAAAACTAACTGCAGCAGACAGTAATGAAATGCAATTCCAGAATTAATGCAAGAAGGGGTAATTTATGCATGAAAGTCTAAAGGACTGGGAAATGTGCTCTAAGTCATGCAAACACTGGAGGTAAGGCGTGGTCATCATAAGGCCAAAATGTGCAAATATCAACTAATACAGTAGGTCCTTGAAATGTCTGAGACGGTTGAAGTCCCACCCACCCCACCCCAAAAAGGGAAGCACACCCATATCTAAGCCATGTGGGTGCATCAGGGCTCACCTTTCTCCCCAAGAGGCAGCCCATATCATTACTGGAGCCCTGTAGGTTCCTATTGTATCCTAAGGGAGTCCAATGAGTGCCACAAGTCCAGAAAAGCCTCCTTTCTCAAAGCAGTGCAAACAAAAGACTGCACTCAGGAGTATGACAATAATGAAAAGGCTCACACAGTCAGATTAATGATGCCGCAGATTTCTTCTCGGTGCAAGAGGGACAGTTAGCCCCGATGCTTCAACTATACTTGGTCTTCGTCAGAGGGTGTGCAATTTGTCTAAAAGTCATTGGGGGGGGGGTGTACTGACAATTTTGTATGCATTATTTATGAGTCCTATTAGCATTTTATCACTATCCCTTTTCCAATGCACACTCCTCTCCCCCCTCCCCCACAATGACTTTTTGCATTTAGGTGTTTCTATTGTATGGGATATTTAATTATACATCGTACTCTTAAGAGTGCTGTATAAATGGAATGGCTAATAGATGAAGTGCACACTCCCTGACAACGATCAAGTACAACCGAAGCGCCAGGGCTAGCTGTCCATCCTGCACTAAAAATAAATTCATGGCATCATTGATCTGATTACTGAGCCTTTTTATTATATTCATACCCCTGAGTGCGGTCTTTTGTTTGCTTTCTACTATATGGGGCTAGCCACCTCTTGCCTGTACCACCCGACTTCCTTGTGACACGCCGCTTTTGTCTTCTGTTCCTCAGAGCAATGTCTGATATGATCTTTTCCATACTCATGATGTCTGTCATACTCGCAATCCAAGATAAAAACTGTGGGGAGATATCTGAAAGCCAAAGTAGCATTATATAGCTATGAGCTGCACTTCACTCCCCAAGAGTTTTTTTGAAGCACACCTAGGTTTAAATCCCATGCTCTCTTGCATGCTGTGTGACCATGAGCAAGCCACTTAACCTCCCTGAGGTCACAAAGTCATCTAGAGAATATATTACTATTGCCCCCCCCACCACCATTGGAGCTGAATACCTCGCATTTACAATGTGCCCATCCCCCAGTTGGCCCCAGTGTGGGATTCTGGGGCTTGTGTGTGATCCCTGGTCTACCATATGGCAGTGCTATGATCTGCTGCAATGCCATTGTCTCACACCAAGGCAGTCATCTCTGATTACTCTTGCTGTTTGAGTAAAGCTTCAGATAGATGTTCAGTTTATTTCAGATACCGGGCAGTGAGGACAGCAAATGCATGTTGGAGTTAAAAGTCAGCAGCAGGACTCATGCAGCTGGGTTCTCCAGCAATCCTAATGTGTGTGTGGCTGAAGGTGCAATTGACAACATGTGCCACGGAGCCTCAAACAGTTACTCACACACACAGCTGTGCGCTGAAATCCAGCTTCAGTTGGATACTTCCTATCCTCGGAATGTACAGTACAGGGGCTTCCTGCAGCCCTTTCCAGACATTGCCCAGGTGTTGATGCTATAACTGGACTTGACACATTAGCACATTGGGGGCATATGAGCCAGGCAGCAGCTGCTCTTTCATTAGTTGATCCAGAGCAAGCAAGGGGAAGGTACCACTGCTCTCTGCTCCTCCTCTTCCCTTTCTTTCAACCCTCTCCCTGTGATCTGTCCTTGCCCAGGCTCCATGCACTCCTGTTCAGTCCTGCAGCTAGCCCCCCTCCCTTCTCTGCCCCCAATCACTGCCCGATTCCCTACACCCTCCTATGCTAAGCCTCTCCCCTTTTTTCTGCCCCTCAGCCCTAAAGGTCTGTACGGTGCTCTAGTTGTTTTTTCTCTTCTTTTTATAGTATCTTCTGCATGCTGTTCATTTTATCTCATGCCTTGCTGTATATAACAAGCTATTTGTTCATAGTCATACATATTTGTGACATTGGAGCATGTCTTGCTTAATCAAACATTTGACACTTACACTTTATTTTGACTTTTTGCCATTGCAGTTGTATTAAGTGTTGCACTATTTGTTCATTGTGCCTTCCCCTGCCGTAACCCCCACGGCAGCCCCTCCTCGGCTGGCACCTGGAAACAAGGCTCTCTGCTCAGTGTGCCTCTCCTATCCAACAATTTCAAATCAATCAGTAAACAAAGGTTTCCCTTCCCTTTCGGGTGGTGGTGAGTGAGGGAAGGGTGCTACTGCCCATCCTGACCAACTTTACCCAGCATGTCTCTTATGTCTCATTCACATACAAGAGAAATACCATATTATGCTGTCCGAATGTAGGCCAACTGATCAAAACCTGTAGAAAGCTGCTCTGGCATTTGGATGGCTTGTTAGACGCTCTGATGAACCACACACTTTTTTGGAAGGGGGGTCTGGAAGCCAATATGTCTATCTGGTGCCTACACAGTAGTTCCCATGGTCCCTGCTCTGCTCCATTTGTACAGCTTCAAAGCACTTTGCAGGTACTGCCAAGTTATTTAGTGCCATCAACTTCTGTGTTGATGAGATGAACTACTGTATGACAAAAATGGAATTTTCTTTTAGAAATATTACTCGCAGTTTGTCCTTGCACCTGGTTTGCTGCACTAGAAAACAAGGAAAAAGAAAAAGTGATGGAGCCCAATACACAATTGCTGACAAGGGTGGTGCAAATTCAGGGTGCAAAGAGACATCCCCACCCTGTTGCGCAACTACTGAAAACTGCCATGCACAAAGACAGACTCTGCCACAGGAGGGAGGGTTTTTCACAGTGACTAAGCTATAATGGAAATCAGTTGGCCAGATGTTAGTCAACACAAACGGGCTTTACAGCCAGTAACAATGCCAGCTTGCAACAGACACAGGGGTCTTTCCAGCCTACGGATAAAACGTTAAACTGAGGTCCCTTCTGCCCATCTCTGGTCACTGTCCAGGTGGAAGTAAAAGATCCCACTGCACATATCAATGAAGAGTATGGGAACTTTTATTAAGAAAAACAGATAAAAAGCACAACACCATTTAAACCGCTGTACGTCATATTCAACTAACCATAATCCGTAACTCAAATTGCTATATAGAAACATAGACTTTGACAACAGATAAGGACCACTTGGCCCACCCAGTCTGCCCATTTCCCTTCCTATTGGGTAAGCTGCAAATTCTAGTTAATCAACAGCCTACTTCCTGCAACCTCCCACTACAATTGCCTTATGTCTGTCCCATGCATGTTTGAATTCCCCCAGTTTTAGACCCAACAACCTCCCCAGCATGGTGGTTCCATGCATCCACCACTCTCTCCGTGAAAAAAAATTTCCTCACATTACCCCTGAGCCATCCCCCCTCTATCTTTAAATTGTGCCCCCTTTTTCTTACGCATCTCTTTTTCTGAAAGATGCTACCCTCCTGGACTTTGTTGATTCCCTTGAGGTACTTAAAAGTTGCTATCATGTCCCCCAGTCCCTCCTTTCATCAAGGGTATACATATTAAGCTCTCTCAGTCTCTCTTCATATGGTTTCTGATGCAGACCCTGCACCATTTTAGTTTCCCTCCTCTGGACTGCTTCCATCCTGTCTATGTCCTTGCGTAGATGGGGTCTCCAAAACTGTATACAGTATTCCAGATGGGGTCTCACCAACTGTCTGTACAGAGGGATAACCACTTCCCTTTTTCTACTTGTGATGCCCTGTCCTAGGCATCCCAGTATCCCCCTGGCTCTCCTTACTGACTTCTCACATTGCTTACCCACCTTTAGGTCATCTGATATGACTATCCCCAAGGCTCTTTCCATTTTTGTTGTTATTAGTACCTCCCCTGCTATTGTGTACTCTTCTCCTGGTTTTTTGTTTCCCAGGTGCATTACTTTGCACTTCTTTGCATTGAATCTAAGTTGCTATATGTCTGACCATTCCTCCAACCTTGCCAAGTCCCTTCTCATGCTTTCTACCCCCACTTGTGTATCAACTCTGTTACAGATCTTTGTGTCATCTGCAAAGAGGCATACCTTTCCTTCCAGACCCTCTGCAATGTCACCTATAAAGATGTTAAAGAGGACTGGACCCAGTACTGAGCCCTGAGGTACTTCACTAGTAACCCCCCTTCTTCGGAATGTGTTCCATTCACTATTACCTTTTGTGTCCTGTTGTGCAGCCAGTTTGCTACCCAGGCTAGCACCCTGGAACCCACTCCCAGGCTGGCTAACTTGATTATTAGTCTTTTGTGCAGGACTGTGTCAAATGCCTTGCTAAAGTCTAGGTAGGCCATATCCACAGCCCCTCCCTGGTCTATTACTTTGGCCACCCAGTCAAAGAAATCAATTAGATTCATCTGACATGACCTTCCTGCTGTAAATCCATGCTGCTTTGGGTCCTGTGCCCCGCTGACCTCTAGGTACTCAACAGTTCTTTCTTTCAGAAGTGATTCCATCATTTTCCCTACCACTGAGGTCAAACTTACAGGTCTGTAGTTTCCTGCTTCTGCCTTGCTCCCACTTTTGTGAAGGGGAATCACATCTGTTCACTTCCAGTCCTCAGGTGCCACCCCATCCTCCCATGATTTGTTAAAAAGTGTGGTCAGTGGTGTCACTAGGTTCTCCCTTAGTTCTTTTAGGATTCTGGGGTGAATTCCGTCAGGCCCCATTGCTTTGTCCACCTTGAGTTTTAGGAGTTCTTTCAGGACTCTTTCTTCTGTGAATGGACTGGTGTCAACCCCCCTACCCAGAGTGCTTCTATTGTCTGGTTTAGGTAACTCCTCCTCATCTTCTTTTGTAATTACTGAGCAAAAGTATTCATTCAGTATCTCTGCCTTTTCACTGTCTCCCTCTGCCCACCTCCCCTCTCCTTTACTAATCTTCACTATTCCTCCCTTAACCTTTCTATGCTCCCTAATGTACCTATAGAAGGTTTTATCCCCCTTCTTAACTGAGTTGGCTATTTTTTCCTTGGTTTGGACCTTTGCTATTCTGACTGCCTTCCCCCACTTCTTTCTGCTTTAATTGTTACAGTTCCCTATCATGCTCCTTCTGTGATTCCTTATACTTTTTGAATGCAGCCTTTTTCTCCTTAACCTTCCCTGCCACCTCTTTTGAGAACCATAGTGTTTTTTTACTCCGCTTTGTTTTCTTTATTTGTTTCACACAAAGGCTTGTGGCCTGTATGATAGCAGTTTTGATTTGTCTCCATTGTTCTTCCACCCCTCCTTTTTGGCCATTTGCTAGTGCATTCCTCAGTTATTCACCCATTTTGCCAAAGTCGGCCCTTCTAAAGTCCAGTATCCTTTTTTTGTATGGCTTGTCTCCATGGGTGTGCTTATTGTGAAGCACACTGTGCAGTGGTCACTTGTTCCCAGATGTCTACTGACTTGTAAATTTGAGATCCTCTCTCCATTTGAGAGTACCAAGTCTAGTATTGCTCCCTCCCGAGTGGGTTCCAACACTAGCTGTCTAAGGCCTGCCCCCTGTAGGGCATCGAGAATGACCCTGCTCTTGGATGTGGCTGCAGTACATATCATCCAGTTAATATCTGGCATATTCAGGTCCCCCATCAACAGTATCTCCCCTTTTCAGCCATTTTGAGAATGTCCTCCATCACTTTCTTGTCCGTTTCCTCCCCTTGAGACGGGGGTCTGTATACAACCCCTGTGTGGATTGTGATGCCATTTCCTGTCTCCAAGGTGATCCAGAGTGCCTCTTGTCCTCCCCTTTACTTTTTAGTTCTGTAGCTTTGATCCCTTCCCTTACGTATAGAGCTACTCCACCTCCTCTTTTACCCTCCCTGTCCCTTCTGTAGACTGTGTACCCCGGTATGTTGACATCCCAGTCATGGTTCTCCATGTACTATGTTTCTGTGACTGCCACAATATCCAATTTTTCATCTTCCATCAGGGCTACTAGCTCAGGAAGCTTGTTTTCCAGACTAAGGGCATTGGTACTCATTGCCCTCCTTTTAATGTTGGCTTTATCCTTTTTTCCCCCATCCCTGCTCTTATTGCCCTTGTCTATTTTTCCATTTACCCCTGTCCTGCCCTCTGTTGAGCTTTGTACCTCAGTGTTTACCTTACTACCTGCCATGTTTTGTGGGGGGAGGCTTGAAATTTCTTGCCTCTTATCAGCACCCCCCCCCCTTGGCTAGTTTAAATATCTCACAAGACATTTTCACACAAAAAAATGATGACGAGTTGGCTATTTTTTATTTAAAACAAAGAAATAATACAAAAAATCATAACCACAAGATGCAGATTCAAGTGAAAAATGATAAGCAATGAAAAGACAAACATCATACATACATAATTATTATATATAAACGCCCATTAAGGGATGTTGTCCCTGAAGACCTGATGGCGGTCCTTGACTTCTCGCTGTTTGACAATTTGTGCTCTGATCCTGAGCGGCTTGTGGTGGCCTATAATGAGACCATCTCGGCTGCCCTCGATCAGACTGCACCAGCCCATGTTCGCCCCCTTCCACGCCGTCCTGTCGCTCCTTGGTTTGACGAGGCGTTGAGAGGGCTTAGGAGGTTGGGGCGTAGGTTGGAGCGTCGTTGGAGGAAGACTGCCTCAGATGCCGACCATCTTATTTTGTTAGAGCATTATAAGCTCTATCAAACAGAAATTTCCCGTAAGAAGGCAGAATTCCTGTCCGGGGAAATTTCTGCTGCTCGGAATCGACCAGCTCAGCTCTTCAGAACTGTTGACAGACTGTGCAACCCAGTCTGTCGGCAGATCCATTGAGTTTTCACACAGATTGACTGTGAGGAGATCACTCAGTTCTTCATCAATAGGGTGGAAGACATCCGGAGGCAGTGTCCCCAACCTCACTCTAAGGTTGTTGCAGTTGACCAGTGATTTGTTGTGGCGCCTGGAATTTCCTGGAGTACTTTTGACCTGCTGGATTTCATAGACACTATGAGGATTGCCTGTGAGATGCGCCCAACGTGCTGTAGGTTGGATCCGGGTCCTACCTCCCTGATTTTGGGATGTAGTGAGGTTATCGGCCCGATCCTTGCTCGGATTATCCGGTGCTCCTTGGAGACGGGAGTTTTCCCCAGCTCTCTGAAGGAAGGGGTGGTGACTCCCCTTCTGAAGAAACTTCCTTGGACCCTGATGACCTATCTAACTACCGCCCAATCTCTAACCTTCCCTTTGTTGGGAAGGTTATTGAAAAAGTTGTGGCAACTCAATTAGATAACCATTTGACCATCCATAGTCTATACGAACCCCTCCAGTCTGGTTTTCGTAAATGGCATATCACCGAGACTGCTCTGGTTCGAGTGTTCAGTGATCTCCTGATGGTGAGAGATCGGAGACATCATTCTATTCTTGTTCTCCTCGATCTGTCATCAGCCTTTGATACTGTGGATCATGGAGTTTTGCTCGAACGCCTGGGGTCCATCTGTGGACTTTCAGGTATGGTTTTCATCTTACCTCGAGGGGAGAATGCAGAGAGTAGTCTCGGGATTACATTCTTCCGGGGCTTTCTCCCTGCCCTGCGGGGTTCCACAGGGTTCGGTGCTTTCCCCCATGTTATTCGCAGTATATATGCTACCCCTCAGAGACATTGTAAGACGGTATGAGCTGAGGTTTCACTGCTATGCTGATGATACCCAGCTCTACCTGTCTTTTGCACCCGACCAGGTTAGTGCTGTCTCGGTGTTGAATAAGTGCCTTGTAGATATCCAAGACTGGATGAATTCCAGCGGTTTAAAGTTGAATCCAGGAAAGACTGAGGTTATGGTTGTGGACCCCGGCCGCAGGGGTTGGGGTTTAGGGTGGGGTCCCTCTGAATAGTTCTTGAGGCGTCAGATCCCCATTTCTGAACGGGTGCATAACCTGGTGTAGAGCTTGACACAGAGTTGACCCTTCATTATCAGGTGTCCTCTGTTTGTCAGGACTGTATTTTTCATCTGAGAAACATCTCCAGGATTAGGCACCTGGTTCCTCCTGGTGATTTGCCGGTTTTGGTCCACGCCTTTGTGACATCTCGCTTGGACTACTGTAATTCCCTGTACCTAGGGCTTACTGGGGTTGATATCCGCCGCTTGCAGCTAGTGCAGAATGCAGCAGCACGTTTGTTGTCTGGGGCTTCAAGAAGATCTCATATTATCCCTGTGTTGCGCTCTCTGCACTGGCTGCCTATACAGTGGCGGATCACCTTTAAAGTAGGTCTTTTGACCTACAAAGCCCTACATGGGTTTGGTCCTGACTACTTGAAAGAGCTTTTGGTGCCTTACACCCCCTTTGAGACAGCTTCGCTCGGCTGACGAGGGGTTGCTGGAGATTCCAAGGGTTAATCTGAAGTCTTCTGGAGCCCGTGCCTTCGGCTTTGTGGCTCCATCCCTTTGGAATTCTCTACCCCGTCCGCTCCGAGAGAGTACAACAGTGGATATTTTTAAAAGGGCCTTAAAGTCCTTTTTATGGAATAAGGCCTTTCCATCCTTGTTGTAATTGGTTTTACTTGCTGAAGTTGTTGTTTTGTTTTATTGTATTCGTTGTTTGTTCTTTTGAACTGTACAGCGCCTTGAAAATTTGAAAGGCGCTTAATTAAATAAATTTTATTATTATTATTATTATAATTGAATCATAAGATAGGTCTACATTGCAATATAATAAGAAAATTACAAAACAAGAAAGAAATAATAAAGTGAAAAAGAAAACTAGTACCAAACCACTTATTACATCACAATACCCCCTACTTTATAAATAAGTGTTTATGTTGTATCATTTCATCCTAGATATAAGCAGAAAGATTAATATCCTATACACATGTTAGAAAGAAAACAAGTTTGCAGCCTTTACAGTGGTGCTGAGAGCTATTCTCCAGTCTGGAAGATCCCCCACCAATGTTTCCAATTTTTAAGTTCGCTGTGCATGCATGTGCAGCGAGCTTCTTGTTATAAGTGCCTTTTGAAGGGTGTGACACTGTCTGTCCAATGCAGAGTGCTCTGCAAGGGGCTCGACAGTGCTCCAACAATCATCAGGCAGGCTGATTGTGATGCTGTTTTTTTTTTTAATGGGCGGAAATGTCCTCTACTTGTGAAGAAAAAGTCACACCAATCATATGGCGGCTTTTTCTTTGACGTGCAGGAGGAACACTGCCAGCAAACATTTGATCAGTGACATCCCAATGTTCTCCTTGCTTGCTTTTGTGTTGCCCCCACCACCTGCTGCCCACCATTATACAGCCCACCTGGGCTCGTCTGTAGCCATGGTGCAGCTCCTCAATCCTTTCTCCCCTCGGGGAGTGCTCTGCCCTTGCCTGCATGCCTGCAGGCTTCATTTTCTATTTTAAATTGGTTACTTCCCATTTCTTCATAATTAAAGCTGACAATGGGGTGCCCAATCCATCCCTGTGTTAGTACTAGGAGCCCCCTTCCCAATATTCAAATTTTTTTTATGTATGCTGACACTGGAATGCCCACTTCTGGTGTAAGATGCTCCCCCACTCCCACTCAAATTTTTCCGGTAATTAAATCCAACAAAGGTGGGCCCAATCCCAGTACTTTGGGACACTGGGGCACCCATTCCCAGTGTCCCAAAATGTTGCAGTAATCCATCTCTGTATAAAAAAGAAAATGGTCCCTCAATGTCTTTTTTTTTCTGCAAAAAAGAAAATGGTCCCTCATCATTTCCCCATCCCCCTAACCCATCCTGACCATCCCACTGAGCAACCCACCACCCCATACACCCCCTTGCCCTATACTTACCATCCAAGTTTGGTGGCTGTCATCTTCTGTGGACCAGGACATGTCTGCACTCTTCAAAGTCAAACTGTGAACTGAAGAATCAAGGTAAGCACTGTATAATGACTGTTAGTGGCGTTTTCAACTTGTGTTGATATCTTGGCCATTTTTCAATATTTTTGCACCAACTTTTCAACCTGGGGTCTTTGGTACCCCACCTCATCAAAGGTGATTTTGCAGTCACTGTGCAGAATCATCTTTTGGGACTGAGTAACAAAATGACAGTTCATTATGTGGGGTCCCAAAAACCCCATGTTGAAAAGTCGGTGCCCAAGTTAAGTATGGTCATTAAAATTTTTCTACGCATGCTTGTATGTTTGACAATTTTTAATATTTTTACTCCAAATTCACAACATTGTGATTTTTTTAACACCCCTCATGAACAGTACAGCTGTCATTCTTCACATCCTGCTTGAAATGTGTTTTCGCACCTTGGGACCTGTGAACAAAATGACAGTGGCATGCTTCATGAGGTGGGGTCTCAAAAAGACCATGTTGAAAATTTGGTGAAAAAAAATCCTAAAAAAGCCAGCCTGGTGGTGCTGAGGGCTGAGGCCTTATCTCACGCTATGTAGGCGACCTGGGATTGGGAATGCCTCCAGGTCATCGGGGAGCTGGCGTGGTGGGGAAAGAGGGAATGGGCAGGCTTGCGCAGCAGTTAGAAAGCTCTCCTCTCCCCTACTGGGGTGGTTGTCCGCCCCCACATAGCTCTGCTTCCAGTGGGTGGCAGTCCAGTGGGAAGCGTAAGCAGGAGGGGGTGGCGGCAATAGCCAGGGATGGGGCAGAAGGGACCGAGTCAGTACCCTGTGTGCACATGCACCTCCATGCACATGCACATACATGCCGAGGTCCTGGGTCTGTGGAGAAAACAGGGACAAAAAACAAAAAAACTACTAATAAAAAAAACCTCCTAAAAATGTCCAAGTTACATGTGAGCATTCAAAATTTTCTACACATGCACATAACTTTGGTCATTTTCAAAATTTTCTCTCCAAATTTTCAGTGTAGCCATTTTATCACACCACCTCATGAACAGTAAGCTGTCATTTTTCATATCCGACCCAAAATGTGTTTTTGCACCTGTGGCATGGAATTCAGTTTTCCCACGGATTTGAAAATTTTCACCTATGGGGTTCATCAGGTGGGGCGATAAGAAAACTATGTTCAACATTTGAGGTCAAAATATGAAAAAATGACAAAGTTATTCCCATTCATTGCAGTTTCGGTATGCATGCTCATAACTGCAGAAATCTTAAATATTTTTGCCCCACATTTTCAACATAGCCTTCTTATTACCCAGACTTCTGTGTGTCACAGCTGTCATTTTTCAAATGCTGTCCAAAATCTGTGTTTGCACCTGTGGCATGGAATGACATTTTTTTTGCACAACAGTTTTAACAGTCCCAGAAATCCCAAATAAAAGTTTATTTTTTTCCTAGCTTCAGTGTGGCTGTGTGTACATGACAAGGGCAGGCTGGCAAAACAAATATTTGACTTGTTCCAACTGGAGAAGAGAGAGAGAGACAGAAAGATTGCGGGGGGGGTGCTCAAAAGAAATGTAATACTCCCAGAAATCCCAAATAACATTTTCTTTTTTTTTGTTCTGGCTTCAGTGTGGCTCTGCATACAGGGTGAGGGCAGGCTGGCAAAATAAATCTTTGACTTGTGCCATCCAGAGGGAGAAAGACACACTACCGGTGGGGGGCATGAGAAATGTAACAGTCCCAGAAATCCCAAATAAAAGCTTCTTTGTTTTCCTGGCTTCAGTGTGCCTGTGTGTACAGGGCAAGGGCAGCCTAGTAAAAATAAATCTTTGACTTGTGCTATCCAGAGGACAGAGAGAGAGATTGGGGGGCGGCATGAGAAATTTAACAGTTCCAGAAATCCCAAATAAAAGTGTTTTTTTTCCTGGCTTCAAAGAGGCTATGTGTACAGGGCAAGGACAGGCTAGCAAAATAAATCTTTGACTTCTGCCATCCAGAGAGGAGAGAGAGAGAGAGAGACTGAGACAGAGATGGTGGGGTGGGGGTGGGCTTTACCTGCTAACAATTAGTTGTTCAATTATATTTCCATGCCTTGTGTGTAAGAAAGAGTAGCACAACAGGAGAGAAATGCTTTCTCATCTACCTTTTTTAAAATTAACCCCACGCTCCTCTTTCTCTGGCTCAATCTGTCAGTTAGGTTGGCTGTCAGCTGTGTTGGTATTATTATGTGTGCTGAGGACTGAGCAGTGTTGTGGTGCAGGGATGTGGTCAGGATGAGCAGTGATGAAATGGAGCGGGCCTTGCTTGGGGTCCATATGTGGTAGTGAGATTCAGAATCCTGATGACAGTAACCAGTGCTGGAAGAACATAAGAAACACCCCATGTACAACAGCAAAACACAGCATGTACAACTACAATACTAACAGCGAGCTTTCGGCATTGACAAATGCTTGTCTTACACAGTGGAGACTTGTAAAGCAACCCTTTCTTTATGATATATTTGTTTAATGTTGTCTATAACCATTTTCACTGTGCTGTGTGGTGGCATGTGTTTTTGTTGTATTGTTAATGCACATTGTGCTTGCCACAAATACTATCTGCATGTAGCAAGACATATCTGTAAAGTGTGTTTCTGGATCTGCCATTCTCCCAAGTTCCTAGCACTATACATTGGTATGTGACTGTACTGAATAATGGTTCCTGGCACGTGTTGCTAAGGTATCTCCAAAATGTTTTGCTATAAGGGCACTCCAGTAAGAAATGCTGTTGAGTCTCAAGTTTGTTAGCACAAGTGGGTAGAGCACATGTCCTCTCTTCTATACGTTTTGTTTATATCTATCCTTCACTGCCATCCTTCCCTGAAATCCAAACCAGGTGATATATCCCAAATGCATTCTGGCATGTGGTGATTAATTAATCGGCTGGTTGCATCTTCTGTGTGTGCAACTGGATGGTGTTTTAATTCCAGTGGTTCATTACATTTTTATCCATAATTACCTTATATAAGCCTATTTTGGAGTTTATACTCATGTGTCATCCCTCTCCACAAGGGTGGCGACTCCTCAGTCCCCAGAAACTACCGTCCCATCTCCCTCCTCCCCCTACTTGCCAAGCTGCAAGAGTCTCTTGTCCAGATCAGACTAATTGACTTTCTCAGGTTCACAAATTGCCTCTCCCCATATCAATCTGGGTTCAGGAAGCACCATTCAACAATATCTTCCCTCCTCCACATCATGGACATATCCAATCTGCCTCTGACCAAGGCCAACTAACTGCTGCTATTTTTGTCAATTTGGCTAAGGTCTTCAACTCTGTCTCCCACCCCCCTGCTTCTTGACAAACTCACCCCCCCCACTTGCAGTACAGTGGTTTGAATCCTACCTCAAAAATAGGCAACAGTCAATCAGGATCGCAAACTCCATGTCCCACCCCCTCCCAATCCTCACTAGTGTTCCCCAAGGGTTGATCCTAGGCCCAATTTTATTCTTCCTTTTCATCAACGATCTCCCCACAGTCTGCACAAGGTCCCATATACATATGTATACAGACGACACTATACTGTTCGCATCCGGACCTGTTCTAAGTGACGTTCACTCTCTACTACAACATGACTACAGCAACATGCAGTCTTGGTTTTGTGCAAACAATCTCAAAATAAATACCTCCAAAACTGTTTTCATGACCTTCGGGACAGTTCTAAAACTGGCAAGAACACCCAGCCCCCCTGTAATCACCACCCTGGAAGGAAACACTCTAAACACTGTCTCTTCCTATAAATACCTAGGAGTATGGCTAGACCCCCTGCTATACTACTCAACCCACATAGATACCATCACTGCGAAGCTCTACCCAAAGCTTGGTCTTCTTTACAGAAACCGTGATTCCCTCCCACTACCTGTTAGATGCACACTGCTAACAAAACTGATCGCTCCCATCTTTGATTACATGGGCATTGTGTACAACACAGCGACCTCCACCCTACTATCCAGGCTGGACTCCTTATGTCATGCTTTTTGTCATTATGCAACAAATTCCCCTTGCAGAACACACCACTGCACACTCCTTTCCTCCTTCGGGTTAGCGCCCCTCTCCCATTGCCATTTTTGCCGCTCCGTTTCTTTTATTTTCAAATTTTGGTTCGACCTACTGCCCCCCTACCTGGCCAAGAAACTAGCTCCTGCAGCCTTTTCTCCTTACTCTCTGTGATCTAGGGACCCCTGCTCCTTCTCCCTCCCCAAACCATCCTCATCAGCTGGCAAATCTGCCTTCTTCTACTGTCTCCCCTACCTATGGAACCAGCTTCCCCTGAAGCCTTTAATGAAATGAACATGGCTTAAACTTCAAAACCTCTGTACTGTATATTATTGTATTCATGCAACTGATTGTAAATAACTGTATATATGCAACTGAATGTAAATAATGCCTTTGTACAAAATTATGTGATTGTATGTATTATTCTCATGTATCTATTCTATATATGTATACTGCTGTAACTCCTTCCCCCTCACCCCCGTGTCACACCTGGAAATGAGCCTTGGCCCAGTGTGCTTTTCCCAGTTATCAAGTGTTTAAATAAATAAAATAAATACATGTTAGTCATTGTTATGTGCCAAGTTCTGATTTTCAGAACTGCCAGCCTCACATAATGTGGGACTAAATGTATGAACTCCTTTTTGAGACATTAAAATGAGCCAAGTTGCTAGTCTTGTACTAGTATTACTAACCACTCTTCTAAAAGGGGTTTCAGGGATGGTGTATAACTCCTAGTGCTGGACCAAAATTGCAACTGAGATAGATACTAAAAAAGAAGACTAATGGGTTTACCATGTTAATCCCCCTTTTTTCCTCTCTATATGTTATTTCTCTTTCGACTAGGTTTAATCTGGATCCCCATATAACATGTATTTATTTATTTGTTTATTTGTTTTTGAGAATTGGGTAGATGCTCTAGACATAGTCAATGCCTATTTTCCAGCATGATCTGGGAGAGTACAAAACAGGTACAGTCAGTACAGAGAAAGTAATACAATAACATGCATGAATCAGTACATCTTGAGATAACACAAGAACATTGACGACAGTAAAACACATCAGTAAGGTACAGTGAACTGTTACTACTGTTTAATACTCAGCAGAGTATTAAACAGTAGTAACATGCTTTACATAACAATAACAATGTACTGGAACTAACTAACTGAATCTAGGCAAAAAGTTGTGCATTCAATGTTTTTGCAATCTTTACACTATGGGGGTTTTATTTACGCAAGTGCTAGGAAGGCTGATTTGGATAAAATAGATGTGTGTTACGGTAGATTAGACAGATTTATTTTGGAAGTGGAAAGGACTACACATAAGTGTTTCCTTTTTAATCAGCTTCAATGGATGAGCCCGTCTGAGTACAGACACAAGCACTTGCTTGCTTTTATGTATGGTTACTAAATGGGTAAATTGTCTCCATACATAAATGCAAGGATTATAAGACAAACCAAGTTGGATTCGTTGAGAGCCTCATGGGCGCCGGAGTTTCTTGTGCCCCAATTCCAGTTAGAAATTGGTAGTCATTCTGTTTTTTTAGAGGCCCTATGACCTGGAACAAGATTCCACCAGATATTAAGAGCTATAAGGGTAAATTTTGCTGGCAGAACATTAGGGCATGGTTTAGACAGCAGGTTTTAAAGGTTAGGGATTGGTGTTCCTAGTGTCTTTCAGATTTTTATTTATTTTATTTTATTATATTTCCATTAACAATTTATTTGTCTAATGTATGTTCTGAATTTGTTATGTATATGTCTTTTTATGGTGTGAAATTTGTATTTATTCTAAAAACTGTTTCTTTAGGACCTCATTGTAAATGAGCCTCAGCTCAATTGAGTATATCCTAGTTCATATGTTTATATGAATAAAACTTTTAATCAATCAACTTCATAATAACAAGTACAATGGAGGGAGCTTATAAAACAGATTTGGGAGAGTTCAAGTACAAGCTGTAGTCAGATAATGCCCCAAGAAGCCGGGGAATATACTGTATAAGCTGGTTTATAATTCCAATGGTGGGGGGAAAAACATTAAACAGGGAAGTCATAAAGTTTTAACCAGGTATACTCTCTTTAATTTGGACAGCGCCTGGATTTCCAATATGCTAGTTTTCTATCAGTCATCTGGATACAGAGGTGCCAGTTTCGGACAGAATCATTATCTGTATTAAACATTATACCTAAGATCTTGATTGGGTCAAAGGTCACATTAATCCTTGCCACCTGTCAGTGCTGACCTATTTTTTAAGGGTTGCCTATCGTAATAGCAGTGCTTTTTTCATAATTTATATGAGAACTCAATGTTACAAGGTATTTAGTTATAATCTTTTTTGCCATGTGTCCTGCCTTGGAGTTCTGCAAAATAAGTCACAGATCATCTGCCTACACAAAGGTTTTTATAACCTGACAATCTGTGGATAGTGATATACCTTGTATGACAGGACAAAGAACCTCTGTGTGCAAACACTGAGGCAAGGGTTACCCCAAAGGGCATTTGGCTGGGAAGCCAAGTTTCAAGAAAATACAAAATCATACATGCCCACACAATGCAAAGCATCATGGGCTGCATATGCAAATCACCACAGAATGTTATGCTGGTCCAACTTTAAGCAGAACTGCATGGTGCCGAAAGGCCTCTCACACAGTTTGCAAAGGGTGCTAACAGATGACATAGACACGTGTTTCGTCCTACCAGGACTCATCAGTTTGCCTCGTCTGTTTGACACCCCAGTGGAATGGACCAGCTACCCTATAACAGTGTGTCTTGGATATGTTGTGGTGAACCCATTAAAATAAAAAACTATTTAAAAGACAAAGAACCTCTGTGCGCAAACACTGAGGCAAGGGTTACCTCAAAGGGCATTTGGCTGGGAAGCCAAGTTTCAAGAAAATACAAAATCACACATGCCCACACAATGCAAAGCATCATGGGCTGCATATGAAAATCACCACAGAATGTTATGCTGGTCCAACTTTAAGCAGAATTGCATGGTGCCGAAAGGCCTCTCACACAGTTTGCGGGCTGAATTTAGTAGCCGGAGAAGTGGATCCAAAAAGAGTGTGTACAGAACAGGACTTGGTGGACAACCCTGTCTGACTCCCCTGTGTACGTGTACCAGGTGACCTTGCAGTGAGCTAACCAGTGGTACTGTTGTTGCAGTGTAGTATAACATCATAATCAAATGTACAAACGTTTCTTTAGTACTTCAAATAAAAAAATATGGCTAACCCAGTCAAAGGCTTTCTCCTGAGCCAGTGAAAGCAGGTAGTCTGTGACCAATCCTTGACTGCCTCTTTCTAGCAATCCTCTAATTATCCCCTGATGATCATGTGTATATCTTTTAGGAATGGCACAGATTTGGGAGGAAAATATCAACGGTGGGGAGACCATCAACAGCCCGTTTGCCAGAATGTTTCATAATATTTTCTGCTCAGTGTTCAGGAGACATAATGGTCTCCAGTTTTTTAACAATGTGTGGTCCCCTTTCTTATACAAAAACATTAATGCGTGGGTGTAGGCAGACATACTCCAAGCACTCCATGGTGTGCAATTTTATTTAAGGGGGTTAGCAAATAGGCTCTGAACTGCTTCCCTTTTCCATGAAAACTAACAAAGAAAATACTGAACCTTTCTGTAATTTTATTCATAGGAGTCTAAACTAGAAGGACTGGTCACTAATAACTCTCTTTGCATCCCAAGGAAAATACAACTTTACAGGCTCTGGGCTGGTATGTGGGTGTCTTGGGGAACAATGCATGGCATTTGTATTTACCCAAGCATGGCAACAACCACTGTCATGAGATAAAAAGTTGCATTTATTGTGCCAAATGAGGCAACAAACATGGTCCTGGTGTACATTTGTATATTGTCTGGCTACCTGGGGAGGGGGTAGTTCACCCTAAGAAGGGGTGAGCAGTGAGTTCACTTGGTGTGCAGATCTGAAATCCCTGGCTACACCCCTGCATTAATGCTGTATGTTTCATCGAGGGTGGAAGCTGTTTTGTAGCCAAACAGCAGAAATATATAAAAGCTGTAATGGACTTAGAATTCCTATAAGCTTTTCCTAAAATTCCGAAGGTAGTCCATCCATGCCTGGGGATATATTGTTTTGAAGGCTTTTTATTGCCACTTCTACTTCGTACTCTTGTAGAGGGCAACTTAGCTGAGAGAGCTGGTTATCCTCTAGAGCTGGAAGGTCTATTTCTGAAATAATTATGTTAACCTCACCAGATAAAATGTTGGTTCCAAACTGTGTTTGCACAAAGTCTTGTACAAAGGACATCATACTAGTCCTATTTTTCTCTGCTAGACTACTTGAATCATGATGCAATTATGTTACTATTCTCTAACCGGTTCTGTCTTAACAAGACGTGAAACTGCCTGTCATTTGATTTTTCCCTTGAGTCCAAGATCAAAATTCTTGCATTAGTGATATGGCTCTATCCTACTGGTAGTTTTCCTACTGGGTCAAAATGTTGCACGCTCTACAGTGCACAACATGACTGCGAGGTAGGAACAGCGTGCTAGGTAAGAGCAAGAGGGTGCAAAACTGAGAAAGGAAGGATGTGTGGTAGTGCACCCTTTCACTCTTCCCAGTGCAGGATAAGAATCCTGCTGGGACAGGGGTCCACCGAGCAGCTGCCATGGCTCGATGGGATGAGCCACTGGCAGCAAGGGAGGCAAGCAGTGCATTTGGGACTAGGCTTTGATTCCTGATCCCAGACACATGGAATTTTTTTATTTTTTCGCACTTTGTGTGATATTAAGTGTTACCCCCTTCCCCCAAGTTAGTTATATTAGTTGGGGGGTGTTCAGGGGTGCAGCCCCCCCCAGAGCCCCTTGCAAAAAAAAAAGAATTATGCCATTTGCAATATATCGCGCAGTATTGGCAGCGCAGTATATTGCTACGGCATAATGTCTTGCGACATTATGACCCCATGCCGGTATTTTTCCATCTCTGTTTTAATTATGTAAGGCCATTACACAGCCAAGAGACCTTGCTTGAGAAGGACCACTGGTCAGATGAGGTCCTGGCTTTAGGAACCTCCAAAACAGACGGCGCAGAGGAGCGTAGGTTTCTGGTGAGAATTTTATTTTCACTATACCAATGAGGTAAGGTAGGGAGCCAGTTAGGACTCTGTATGTGAGGCTGAAAACAGAGTCGTTTAGTCTACATTCCAGGGTAGGCCACTTTAGGGATGTGAGTACAGTACAGTGGTTCTCATTGCTATCCACTCCAGCTGCAAACCTGCCTATTCGGTGGTAGAATTGCTTGACTTTGCTTAGCTCAGTTTCTTTTAGCAAGGCTAGAATAGGAGCTCCATATAACAGTACAGGGAGTAAAAGGGCACTAACTACTGAAGGACAGGCCTCTTTTGTGAGGCAGGACTTAAACTGGAAGAGTATGCCAGGTTTTTTGGGAAAGCAACTAGATTCTGCGGTACACTTGAGGTCTTAAAGGAAAACTACACCCAAAACTTGAAAAAATATATGCTGTGCAGAGTGTTTTAATTTGTATGTGAAGTTCTAGTGTTTCCTCCCCTCTGACTGGTATTAGGAGTTTCTCCTAAATTAGCCTGCTAGCTTTAGGGTAGTTTTACGACCCCTGGAGATCTCCATATCTAATAGTTTTATTGCATTTCTTTGTCCTACAGTGCACCTTGTTTCATGTGATGGTGATGTAGCAGAGCCCATAAATCCAGCAGAAAGCATTGCATTACAATCAGTTCACAACAATAGAGATGGCTATATTTTAAAATCTGTAGAATTCAGCTTGGTGACCACCCTCATCCTAAAGGTTTTACTGTCCTGAAAAACTTTGCTGCTGGTAATTTTTGCAGCTTGTAAAGCTTCCAAGATATTTAGTTTGTCATGTGTGTGTGCTGAATGTTGGGTCTTCTTACATCACAGTCACATGAGACAAGATGCACTGTGGGAACAAGAAATACAATTACGCTATCAGGTATGAAGATCCCCAGGGGTCGTAAAACTAGTATAAAGCTAGCAGGCTAATTTGGGCAACACTCCTAATACCAGTCAGAGGGAAGGAAACACTAGAACTTTACATACAAATTAAAACACTCTGCACAACATGTATTTTTCAAGTTTTGGGTGTAGTTTTCCTTTAAGAACAGGTCTTGATCAAGCAGGATACCTAAATATTTTAAGTTGTTCACCACCTCAAGTTTAATTCCCCTAGAAGGGACGATACAGTGAATCGGACCTATCGGAACCTAAATTATGGGACCCTAAAAGCATTGCTTTCATTTTTTCTGTGTTCAGCTTCAATTGCTTTTACACATGCATCAGTTCTGTAAAGGACAGCATCATTAGTATATAATAATGCTTGGGCCTGGCCACAATTAGAGGACAGGTCATTAATAAATATTAAGGAAAGCAGAGGTCCCAATATGGAGCCTTCAGGGACTCCATCAGGTATAGCTTGCAATGATGAGAGGCTGCTACCCCATTTAATGGCTTGAGCTCAGTCAGTAAGGTTGTTTTCCAACCGGGTAATGGACAGTTGATCAAGCCCTAGGTTCCTCAATTTTAGGATGAGAAGATCATGGTTTACCAGGTTGAAAGCCTTAATTAAGTCTATAAAGGTAGCTCTGGTAGCTTTTACGGTATTGATGGCCCAGAGAGTGTCCGAGGTGAAGTGGACAAGGACTGTACCTGTTCCATGGTGCTTTTGGAAAACCATGCTGATCAGAGGTAAGCACTGAGTAAGCTTCAATGTAGGACATCAGTTGGTTGTATATGAGCCTTTCATGTATTCCTGTCTTTGTCTGAGATAGCACAATTAAAATCTCTGCCAAATATTATAATTTTACTCATGCATAGATATGGCCTGATTTCTGAAAACAATGTGACACAGCCTGCCTTATTTTTTGGGGTGTAAACATTTTTTAAACGTAAAGCTTTATTATCATGCAATACATCTGTACCCCCCTCCCCGGGGGTAGAATTGTAGAAGATGTTTAGAAGGGTTCATCCCTAAAGAGGACTTTGGCCTAACCCCTAAAAGGTTAATTTAAGTCCCCCCTGGGAGGCTACCTTGGATTGACTGGGAGCCCCCTGAAGGGTGGGACTAGCCTGGCCCAGGAAGGAGAGCTTGGGCAGGAAAGAGTCAGTCCTGAGGTGGGTGTGGGGGCAATTGCCCAGTGCTGCAGGAGCCATTGTTTTTCCATGGGGAGAGAGGCCAGATACACCTCTTATGTGGACGTGACAGCAGCTGTCACTGTTAAGACCCCTTTGGGGGTGATCTGCCCTGAGGGAGAGTAGACAGAGGCCAAATTCCTTGCTGGTATTAGCGAGATACAAACCCAGGGAGAAAGGACTGATTAGTTCATCGGTGGAAATGTGAACTTGGACAGCTCTTCCATGATGGGATAATCCACTAGATGTATAAGGCCCCATAGCCAACAGAAGCATGAGAGTAGTTGGAGGTGAGAAGGGGAGTAGTGACCAGGCATTTGTGGGTGCTAAATAAGTGCCCCTGTGGATATATGCTGTCTGAAGTTATAAGGGAACAGAGATGCTCCAAATGAGCCATGGAGGATGTGGCTAGGAGTGGATAAAAGGGGGGCAGAGTCACTTGAGTATGAGACTGATTCTAGTCCTGAGAACCTAAGAAAAGAGTCAAAGGGAGAGAGAGGGGGGAGAGAGAGAGAGAGTTGGCCCAGGAGTACAGGCACCGGAAAGAGTGACTCTGCCGAGTGTGGGAAAGGCAAGCTGCCTGCCATTTAGAGTGTATGTCGGAGCACTATACTGAGAGTGGGAAAAGCGATGAATAATTTCTGTCTGGACCCGTGGGAAAACCAATGATTAATTTCTGTTTGGACCAGTGTGAAGATGCACTGTTTAAGCTATAGTGGACTGTGCCAGAATGGGCATAGATATGGACAATGTAGGGACACTGATACAACGGACCCATGATTCCTTTTGCCAATTTAATAAACTTTATTAAAGTTTGCATAATAAAAAAACACAATACAACATTCCTTAACGTACAGCATATAACAATAACAATACAAGAACAACAATAATAATCTACAATAAAAGAACAAAAAGAATTCCACAAAGAATAATGAGCCAAAGGAAGAAAAAACTATCCCCTGAACACCACCCCCTCCTCCAAAAGCCCCCCCCCATGGTTCCTTTTGCCATACCGTTCTCCCCAAGGGGATGTTGTCATCAAATTCTGTGCCTCCATGGAGTATCAACTTTAATATTAAAAGGATCATAGTTTGTTGGTTAGCCGATGTTGTGATTTACTTCTGCCAGCTGCCATTAGCTATGTGTCTTTAATCAACCCTGTCGTCTAGCCCAGCACCCCCATGGGGAAGCCTGTGCCCCAGTCCCAAAAAATTAATGTAAGTCATCTTCTCAGTTTCTGGTTGTGGTTGCCCCACCCCACAGACAGATCCACCATCATACCCCTAGACACCTGAGAGGGTGGCCACATATCCAACATCAAAGTCTGCCCTGGGGAGATTTCCACTAACATACATAGGCTGATCCTCTGAGGAGTATACCTGCCCTGTCACACTCGTACAGACCCTGGGACCAGAAAGAGGGACCCTTTAACCAATTTTGTTTTGCTGCTATCAATTCATGCAGCATCTTTAATCTGGTATCTCACAGGAAGAAAATATTTCCTGGTAGTGTATCAAGTAAAGACATAGTGGTCATTCTTTTTTTAGCAGTTTTGATACTGTTCGCATTGAGCGTGATAGGGGAGATGATATGTCCTCCGCACATATTAACAGAGTGTTATAAGGAAGGACTTGGCTGTAGTCTAGTCTGGGACCTAGTACAACAAACTTTTTTTTGCAGATTCTTCTGCCTAGGAATCCTTCCAATTAGAAGAGTGATCACAAATGGAAGAGGCGACTGAAGATGCCTCTGATTCCCCCTCGTCTCCCTCCATATTTCCCCACTGGAATGCTTTGGGTAAGGCAGTATACTTATTTTCCAAAGGGATGTCTATTTGTTTATGGACCTTGAGTTTTCTAATCCTCTGCCTATCTCTTTTCTTGGCAGTAACAGTTTGCATTTCTGTCTCCTAAGGTGGGGGGAGGAGATATCATGGGCTGGGTAGTCTGTGTCATTTTTTCAGTACGATTCTGAGATTCTGGTGTCGGAACTAGTGGCGGGTCAGGATCATTAGGCTCCAGGTTTGTGTCTTCCCTGGGTAATATGGGAGCAGAATCCTCCTCCTCCTGTATGTCAGATGCTTGGAGGTCATTCCCAAGTTCCGTGAGGATGTCAGGGTTAGAGTCAGGATTTACTATCAGCTGTCTGACTAGACTTACTGAGAGACATGTCTGATTGTTCTTGAACTCTAGCTTTCTCTCTTCCTTCTACTTGGCCTTTTATAATAACAGCTTCTTGATCAGTTCCTCCCCCTCTATTATGAATGTCCCATGGGCATCTTCTGCAGGCATGTCCCTAGTCCTCGCATAACTGGGGCATTCATGACTAAGATGACCATACTCAAGACAACTGTTACAGCGCTCTATGTCACAGGCAGAGTTAAGATGCGTGCATGTGCCACATTAATGTGATGATCTGCATTGGCCGGGGTAAAAGCACATCCCTCTATCCTGGGCAAAGAAACACTGCAAGGGAGATGACAAACCCGTGTTAGTTTGGTGCAGTTTCACTTGAAATTTCCATCCCCCCTGTCCAAACCTGCTCACTATCTATTATGGGGATTGGGGATTCCATAACCTCACATCTTTGTTTAAGCCAATATATAATGTCAGAAATATGTACACCTTTATTGTGAAAGAGAATGGTGATGGTCTTTACTGCAGGTTTGAACAGAGAGCTGACAATAAAGGGTGCACGTAATGCTCATATTTAACCCAAAATCATTCCAGGGAGTTTAATGCTTTAAAACTTATATCAAAACATTTTTTTTGTTTATACCCACAAAGGGGGTAAAAGGGAGGAGCCGGAAAATTACAGGCTGGTCAGCCTGACGTCCATAGTTGGCAAGGTAATGGAATCACTCCTAAAGGAAAGAACTGAACAATACCTCAAGACCACCGGACTGTGGGACCAGAGACAGCATGGGTTCACAGGGAGAGGTCAGTAGCGGAGCTGGGGGGGGGCTGGGGGGCGGTCGCCCCTTCTGACTGCCCCAGTGTGAGTAGTGGTGCCCCGCCAACATCTTTATTTACTATTTAGTGCCCATTGTGGAGCCCATGGATTGACTGACTGCCCCCACCCCGACTCCCAAATGCTCCCAAACCTGGCTCCACCACTGGGGGAGGTCCTGTCAGACCAACCTGATAGAGTTCTTTGATGATGTGACCAGGGTAGTGGACCAGGGCAGGGTGGTGGATGTAGTCTGTCTAGATTTCAGCAAGGCCTTCAATACTGTCCTGCATAAAAGGTTGGTAATGAAACTGAGCAGCCTGGGGGTGGGGCCTAAAATTATAAACTGGGTGGAAAACTGGCTCAGGGATAGGAGCTAAAGAGTGGTGGTAAATGGGGTACACTCTGGGAAGGGGAGGGTGACTAGCGGGATATCACAGGAGTCCGTGTTGGGCCTTGTACTCTTCAGTATCTACATCAGTGACATGACAGAGGGACTAGGAGGGAGGGTATGCCTTTTTTCGGATGACACAAAGATCTGCAACTGGGTGGACACTCAGGGGGCCATGGAAAGGATGAGGGAGGATGTAAAAATGATAGAAGAGTGATCAAGAAGGTGGCAGCTAAGATTCAATGTAAAGAAGTGTAAGATTATGGACTTTGAGCACAGGAACCTAAGGGCAGCACACACACTTTTGGGAGAAGTACTAGAGGTCACAAGGGAAGAGAGAGACCTGGAAATCATTATCATCAATGACCTGAAGGTGGAGAAGCAGTGTGAGAAGGCAGTGGGAAAGGCAAACCAAATGCTTGGATGCACAGGGAGGGGTATCACCAGCAGAAGGACAGAAGTAGTACTACCCCTGTATGCTTTGTTGGTGAGGCTGCATCTCGAGTAATGTGTGTAGTTCTGGAGGCCCCATCTTTGAAAGGACAGGGACAGGGTGGAGACAGTGCAGAGGAGGACAACCAAAATGGTGCAGGGCCTGCATCGGGAGACTTATGAAGAGAGGCTTAAGGAATTAAACTTGTACTCCCTGTAGAACAGGAGGAGGTGGGGAATGTGATTGAGATATTTAGATATCGCAGGGGAATAAACAAGGTGCAAGAGGAGAGTATTTTCCAGAAAAAATGATTTTCTAGGACTAGGGTCACAATATGAAGTTGAAGGGGGTAGGTTCAAGGGTAACATGAGGAAATTCTTCACAGAAAGGGTGGTGGACGACTGGAACAGCCTCCCAGCAGAGGTGGTGGTGGCAAATACAGTCACAGGTTTTAAGTGTGCATGGGATAAACACAGGAGTATGTTGAATAATTGAGGGGGGTGGATGACGGCCCCTTCCCCAATAGTGGACTGGATAACACTATTAGGGGAGATTTTATGGGCAGACTAGGTGGGTCAAGAGGTCCTTATCTGCTGACAGAATCTATGAATCTATGGTAAATTTCTGCAGCAAAAAATCCCATTGATTCCTTAATTCATTCTCTAATAACACATACTCTGCTTGTGTCCCTAACCCCCCTTTATATTTCAATCTTACAGCATTATGCCATTGTGCTGGTTCCTCCTGTGCCGAAAATAAATCTGACATTTTAAATACAACTGGTTGCACTCCAACAGTTTTCGGCGCATCCTGTGTAGTGCATGTTGGAACCCAACTATGCTTTCCAGTTTGTAGTCCTGATGTTCCTTCCCCCTCATCTGATGAGGCATTAGATACGGAATGCAAGATCTTCTTCTAGGATATCGCTTTCATCAGGCCACACCTATGGAACTTATAGCCGCCAGGCACTAGGACCACATGGACACTTTTTGCAAGCAGTTCACCAAGGGCCACCCACAACAACAGATGTCGGCTGCCATATAAACATGGGTGGCCCCTTCCCTCCTCAGTTCTGTTCATACATGTCAGACCACTCATAGAAACATGCTAAAATGGCTGCCATTTTCTTTTTTCCTAACATGGTAAACTGCTACCTGGAGTATCCTCCACACCTTCACTAAACACTACAGTCTGGACAATGCCTCTCAAAAAAGAGCTGGCTTTGGCCTAGTGGTGCTTTAAGGCCTCCTTTCTTAGGCCTGTAGGCTCCAGCCACCCAGACTCTTCACTATCAGTACTACTTGGTACTCGTTCCATAGGTGTCGCCTGATGAAAGAGATAACAGTTATGTACTTACCGTAACAGCAGATCTTCAAGAGAGTTTCTTTCATCAGGCCATGCGATCCCACCCTCCTTCCCCCATGGGGTTCTGAGATGCTAGATAGGCTGTCTCCTTCTCCATGAGATTCTACCTGTTGCTCTCTGCCTCACCTGGTTAGCAGAGTCCTAGGTTCTCTCCTGGTTTCCTTGAGGGAGGTCCTCTGAGCATGATCTATGGTGAGAAACTGAGGAAGGAAGAGGTTGCCCACATTTATATGGCAGCCGGTGTCTAACATCATTGTGGGTAGCCCTTGGTGGGCTGCTTGCAAAAAGTTTCCATGTGGTCCGAGTGCCTGGTATCTATAAGTTCCATAGGTGTTACCTGATGAAAGAGACTCTCCTGAAAATCTACTGTTACGGTAAGTACATAACTGTTTTTTCTGTTCCCTCACCAGTTGCTGGTCCGATGGGGGTGGGAGGCAAGCAGATAAAGATTGTTGCTCACATGTACTGCTGTGAGCATCTCTTTCATTGTCACTGGGCAAAGCCCCTTGAATGCTTTGTGTAACTAACCTCTGAGGTGATACAGTAGAACATTGCTATAATGGGGCTTGCTGCTGTGCATTGGATCTTGTAGGGCTAGAAATGGTAAGGCTGCTCACCTTGTTAATTGCTGAGGTAGTGTAGTAATCCTTGTCCACTGGTTCCCAGGACACACTATCATCAGCTTTCCTCTAGCTTGCTGCCAGTAAAGAGGCTTCTACTGACCACTTTGCTAAAGTCTTTCTGGCTGACATTTGTTGAAGGGGGGGTGTCTTAGGCCAAGCCTGTTGCTCGTAGATACCATTCTGGGTGTGGTCCCTTTAGTGTTGTGGTCCCATGCTGCAACTCTGTATGCCATCTCAGAGCCACAAGAATTCTGCATCCTATTCTTGGAAACAGCATTTAGGTCTGTTGAAAAAGGGGAAGGCTGACTCACCGCCACTTCCTCAGGTTCAGCAGTGTTTGTTTGAGGCAGGTTTACTGTAGTTGCTGCAGGTGTGCTGGGTGGCATTTCTATTATATGGAAACATTAGCAGTTTGCATCTGAGGATCAAGCTACCCAGTCCTGTATGGCTAGTAAAGTCTCACTGTTTTGCAGTGATATATTGTGCCTTAATATAAGAAACTGAATCTACCATAGGTGTATTACAAGTTGCTGTGGGTGAAACACTCGTGCCTGTGGTTATACTTATAGAATGGACCCAGTCAAGACTGAGTTCCTGGATGTGAGTCTCAGTATTGTACAAAATCAGGATATTAGCAACATCTATAGAAAGCCAATATCAGGGAATATTGTGCTTCGAGCGGAAAGCTGCCATCCTAGATCCCTCATCCAGAATATTCCATTTGGTCAATTTTTCTGCCTACACAAAAATTGCACTCTGGACAGTGATTGTGAAAGTGAAGCAGTGATGTTGACACAGTGTTTTAGAGAGAAGGGATATAACGCTCAGACAGTAGAGGATGCACTTAGGAAAGTTCAGGATTTGGACAGAAGAACTCTGTTAGCAACGAGGCCAGAAAAATCTACACATACTGTAGGAAATATAATTTTTGTTACTAATTTCAATCCTAGATCAAGTGAAATTCAAAATGCCATAAGAAATAGATGGTCTGTCCTACAGGCAAATGACAAAATTAGCTCAATAATGGGTGACATACCTATGATGTCATACTACAGGGACTCAAACTTGTGAGATCTCCTGACTTCTAGCCATTTTATTAACCCTGAAACTGTTAAAAGATCTATTTCCACACACAAAGCTTTCTTTAGATGTAGCTCTTGTAATGTATGTGAGTATGCTGCTACTGGGGAGAATTTTATTCTCCCAAGAACTGGTCAAAGATTTCCTCCAAAAAAAGTACCTGGACTGCAAAAGCCCTTTTATGGTTTATGCAGCATGGTGTGATTGTAAGCAACTCTACATCTGAAGGACTGTTTGACCTTTAAAAAATCGGGTCCAAGAACATGTTAGGGCAATTATAAGTGTCAAATCTGAGAATGCATTGGGAGCACATTTTTTGGAAAAACACAGCAACCCAAAGGGATTAAAGTTTTGTGCTATTGACCACATTCCCCCTCTAACTAGGGGAGATGATAGGGTTAATTTATTAAACCAATGTGAGACAAAATGGATAGTGATTCTAGGAGCGCACATACCACTGGGACTGAATGATCAAGTTGATTTCAGTCCTTATTTATAATTTGACCTTTTGCACCCTGTCTATCCTTCTGTACTTATATTCTTATTTTAAGCATTTGAAACATCAGAAAACATAAAAGTAAGTAACATCGAAAGTTAAAATATATGGTAATCATTTGTAAAATTACCTTGCTATGTTTACAATATAAATTGATGTTTAAGATTTAGAAAGTAGCCACTTAGTAACGCACAAACTCTATATATCCTAATAGTGTTTAAAAATACATTCGCTATTTAAGATGATGAATAAGTATGAAAAATTGTTTTTGTTGCTAATCAATTTATTGATTTTGAAACTTTCTGCAAATTTTTACCTATTTGCAGCATTTGTTTAATTGTATTATTTTACATAATTGATTTGTAATTATGGGGTGTATTTAAACAATGTCATGGATGGCTAACTCCATCCCCTGAGGAAGACCCATGTGATAGGGTCGATACGTAAGGGTGTTAGCCCAGCTGTCTGCCATGCTTGAGCATTTTCTGAATAAAATACCTTCTATTTTCTCAATTTGGTGTGTGCACAGCTCTATTTTTTGCTTTTTAACGTTACTGTAATTGGCTGTGGCACCTTTACGGGAACTGATGTGCGCTCTTCTATTGTTTTTTTTCTACATACATCCATGTAACCCACCTCCTAGAATACACCTGGAAACAAGCTATCACACAGCTTAGTGTGCATTTCCTGGTCAATACCTATAAATAAACAAAATAAATAAAATTCAAAAATGGTATGCCATTTGACTGATGATATTCCATGCCCTGAGCCGCGGGCGAACAGTGCTACAGCTGCAGTCTCCCCCTCCCGTGTGCCCCTCACTTTCAGGCCCTCTTTGGGACTAAAGATCTTCAGTTTTTCCTAGTATCATCTTTACCTCACTGGCTGGTCAGTGGCCTCCCCACTCACTCCCAATCCCTTAAGGTATCATTGGTGTCCAGTGGTACCCCCTCACTAGACCATTTCCCCACTGCCAGCTCTCTACTATAAGATCACAAAATGATCTTAGCCACTAGACAGCTCAGACTGAGGTGGACATTGTTTTGTAAAACCTCAGTGACCTACCAGTAGTCAGGGGGTGTTGTAAAACTATATGGTCACCTCTTTGAAGGTTGACATGCTTTGTGCATGAACCTGGCCCGGTGGTTCATTTGTATAGTGAAACCTGGCCCATTTCTCTGTATGGTTTCAATGTCACTACCAACCACACAGAGAAAGGCTTGCAAGCCTGCTGTGCATAGCAGAATGGTGTGTATAACAATCTGCTGTTGTTCAATCTGCTTTCTCATATCGCTTTCCTAAATTCAGGACCTCTCTTCCCCTGTCATTCTGCTCTGTCTCTTCTGCTGTCTCCCTTAAGTCTCATCTTCGTGACTTTTCTACTTCCACCTGCAACTGTCCATGACCTTTTACCTCTTGACTTCCTTCCTCCCTACTAGTATTGCCCTGGCTATTTGCTCCCCTCTTCCTCAAGTTATACCTGTATGAGTAGTTTCCAACTGCTTAGCATAACTCAATTGTAGCTGCTACATGTATCTGCTGCACTGATTATGTCTCTCTGATACATTGTATTTTGCTGTATATGACATATTTGTGTAATGTTGTTAAACTATTCAGTTTTTCCACCTCTTGATCTGTCTCCACTTCCCCTCACCCCAGAACACATCTGGAAATGAGGCAAAGCAAGGCAACGACAATGTTATTTATATAGTGCTCAATCCAACAAGGGCTCTGAGTGCTTTACAAAGATAAAACCAATAAAAAAATAAAATAAAATACAAATTAAACCATCGCTGATAATACACCATGTCAGATTAAAAACTTGGTCCAATAAAAACATTTTCAGTGAGGCTTTAAAGACCTCCACCGTGCTGGCTGATCGAATATAATGAGGGACTAAATTCCAAATAACAGGGGCTGCCACTCTCACCTTATGATCTAAGCCTTAAAGTGGGGACAACCAAAAGGCCAGCTTTGGTGGAGTAGAAAGGGCAGACTGGTTGGTACAGAATCAGGAGCTCTTTTAAGTAGTCTGGCCCTAGACCATGTAGGGCCTTCTATGTCAACATGCCAATCTTGAAGATGATGCACGATCACAAAGGCAGCCAGTGCAGGGCACGCAGAACCAGTGTAATGTGGTCCCTCAGTGAAGAACCACCAACATCCAGGCTGCAGCATTCTGCACTAGCTGCAGTCGACACATCAAATATCCAGATAGCCCTAGGTATAGAGCACTACAGTAATCCAACCTAGTGGTGATGGATAATCATCACTAGGACATCCTGAGCTAAGTATGGCCAGATCCTGGTGATGTTCTGGAGGTGAAAGAAGCCAGATCGGACAATAGAAAACACCTGCTTTTCAAATATCAATCTGTCCTCCAAAATGACCCCTAGATCAGTAACCACTGCTGTGAGAAGTTGGCCATCCAACCAGGGAGGGCTACAGACACACCTTTCCTAAAAAAGGGAGGGTTAGAGGCTGGCCTGAAGTTCGTAAGAACATCAAGGTCCTGAGATGGCTTTTTTAGAAGGGGCCTCACCACAGCTCTTTTCAAGGCTAAGGGAAAGATACTTTCCCTCAAGGACCCATTCACAATCTCTGTGACAACTGGAACTAGGAACTCAGCGCAGCCAATAATCAGCCACGTTGGACCCGAGTCCAGTTCACAGTTGGTGGGACACAAACTGAAGACAGCACAGAGGACCTCAGCCTCAGACACCTGCTGAAACCCATCCCAGGCTGGCAGATCAACATCACCAAAGGTTTGGCTACCCCCCGGTCCAAGCCAGGCTGCTAGAAGAAATACCAGATCTAATGGCTGACACCTTGTCAGTGAAAAACAGCTCAGTTTGTCTTTCCTGGAGACACTTTTGAACTGAATGAATGAATGAATGAATGAATGAATGAATGAAAGAAATTTAGTTATAGGCCTTTCTGACTGTGTATGGGGCCTATAATTTTACTAAAACTCTGTAGGTGTTTCCCCATGAAGATTTCTGTATTTAGTTTTCTGACCCATAAAGTTAGAAGTATACAAAGCATGGACAGAAGAAGCATTTAAACCCATCAAGTCTGCCATGATGCCCTAACGCACACTAATTTACAACCTGCCTTCATCTCCCCCCCAATACCCTTTGTCCAGTGTTAACCCTCCCCTAAACTGGGGTCCCTTCTGCCCATCTCTGGTCACTGTCTAAGTGGAAGTAAAACATTCCATGGCACTTATGAAACAGTAGGGGAATTTTAATGAGTAAAGAAAAAGTTGCAGGTGTGCAAACATACAGGTCAGTACCATCAGTACAGCACATTTAGGAAGTATTTAATAAATCCACAAGCAATTACATCTCTCTCCCACCCCCACCTACCATTCTACCCCCTCACCTCCCACCTACCATTCCACCCCCTCTCCCGTTCCTCTCCTCCTGTCTCTCCCTCCCTATCACCCTGTCTCTTGTTGCTCCACCCCCAGACTACCTAGCACTTACCTTTCTGTTCTTGCACTTATGACAATGTCAAATCCTTAACTGCCTACCCCCTGTTTCCCCACCCCTCCCCTCTTATCCCCCACCCTTTGCTCCACTTATGTCACCCTTAGGATGGTTCTCATTTGTATCTGTGTCTTGCTATACAGACACCTGTATTGTTAATCGTGCATTGCTATTTGCCACTGACTGTTTGCTACTGAGCTAGTCTATACACATGTACTGTCTTGCTTCTATGTTAACCTCCTGACCTGTATTGTAGCTTACCTCTGCTTGCTTCTATGTTAACCTCCTGACCTCATATTGTATCTTACCACGGTTTTGCTTACACCCATTGCTGACGCAGAACCTTTGTAAAAGAACCCTTGGTTCAACTGTATTTGTAATCCTAGTAATAAATAAATAAAAATTAAAAAAATTCTAAAGCAAAATTATGGATTTAAAGATCTGTGACAGAAGACTTGTGATGCAATATAAATAAATAGAACTAATAAAACCACAGCATTACAACACACATTTCATATGATGGTGGATTGACTTTCACAGTTTCAAATAACTCATCCAGATCAAGAGTAGAGGAGTTTCTCTGGAATTGTGGCCAACATTCCCTCCATCAATAAAACAGGTCCATACAACTAACCCCCCAGGACACACCTGGGAATAAGCTATTATAGCTTAATTCACCTTTCCTAGTCAAAACATTACAAATAAAAAAAAATAAAGTATGGTTTCTGCTTTAACTACACTCCTGGGCAAGCCATTCCATTTGTCCTCCATCCTCTCTGAGACAACAATGTTGCTTTTTTTTTTTGTGTGTGTGTGTCCGGGCTCCCTCCCCACCGCGATAGAGGTTTGGACTCCCTGCCCCACTTGCCGCCCCTCCATCCCCAGGCTTACCCCCTTGGGTGGGGTCACTGGGTGGGTGCCTCCCCCCTCCCCTAGAACACAGTCTCTTAGCCCTGGCTTGCCCCCCAGGGTGGGGCCATGGGAGCGGGATCCCCTCGGTAGGCATTAGTCACAGCAGGAGCAGTGGAGGAGGCAGGGGCCATCATGAATGCACCCAGAATTGTTTTTCACATGCAGGAGATCCCTGGAGGCAAGGACATGCAATGATGCCAATGTCCACCCCCCGTAGCATGAGGTGCCAACAGCAGCGGTACCCCCAGCCTCTGCTAGAGGTCCGCGTGGCATCGGACACACTTCCCCCCTCCCCCAAAGAAGGAGAGCAGTCCCTGGGATGCTCAATTCTGCTCCCCCCTGCCAGTCCTCTGACTTCTGACTCCGTCACTGAACCCGAGATGTCGGCACCGCAAGCGGACGCCTCGCTGCTGTACCGGTGGACCAGCAACAAAAATGTTTCCTGATGTCCTTCCTAAATGTTCCCCCTTTCAGCCTGAAAATGTAACCCCTAGTGACTGAGCTGTTTTTCATTTTGAACACTTCTGGGAAGTCCACTCTATTGTACCCACGATTGTATTTGTATTTATTTTGTTATGTTTATTTAAAAGTTGGTAACGGTAGAAGCATACTGTGCCGAGGCTCATTTTCAGGTGTGACCCAGAGGAAGGGGCAAGAGGAGAGAAAAATAAACATACATCCATGATATGCAGAGCAGTTACAACAATGACTCAGGTGGGTTACAAAGGAGCCTGGATAAGAAGGCAAGTACAAAACTGCAGAGAAACTCAGGCAGGTTACAAATGTGCCTGAGGAGGTAGCAGAAATAATGAATGTATGTCTGTGTCATATCCCCCTTGCTTCCAGTGAGTACATGTTGAGGTCCCCAAGTCTCTATGACTGGTGAAAACCTGTAATGGACCTATGCAGGTGTGCCAACCCCTGCACTCATCCCATCCCCCTTCCGCCGGACTCCAGAGGCTTCTGGGGTATGGAGGGCCCCAGATACTGGCATCTTTTCCCTGACCTGTGGATTGTTGACTGTGCTAAGTCACATCACCAAGCAACAATAGAAGTGGCCACAGCTATGCTTATAAAGGTGGGATTGTGCTGGAGGCAGGCAGAGCTGAGGGAGAGCTCACTGTGTTAAGACCTGCCACCTGGGAGTGGGTGCAAGCTGAGCCAGCCCATGCTTTTAGTGGAGAAGATGAATTGCTAGAAGTGCAAAGATTACAAAGGTGCTCCAAAGCTTGGTCATTGAAATTCCAATGCCAAAAAGTGCAAGGTGACGAATGTTGGAATGGAGGGGTTAAGTTGGACTCTGCCACAAGGAAAGGGACTTGGGAGTCTTCATAAGTGCCTCCCTAAAACAATCTTACCAATGTAATATGGCCTACAGCATGACAACCTGGATGTCAAGGTGTATTGGGAGGGGGTTGACAGCACGAGGAAGCAGGTGATACCGTCTCTCTATAGATCACTGGTGAGGACACATCTGAAACGCTGTTCCCAGTTATGGAGCCCCCCACCCCACCCCACCCACAGGAAAAGATGAAACTAGGCTAGAGATATACGGTGTAGGGTAACCAAAATGAGTCAGAGTCAGCAGGGCAGATCCTATGGAGATCGACTTAAGGCCCTGAACATGTATTCCCTGGAGACCAGAAGGGAGAGGGGAGATACGATACAGACAATCAAGTTCCTGAAAGGAATGAAAAATGTAGATTGTGGAGAAATATTCAGCAGGGTTAGTAAATCAAAAACATGGGGTCATGCATGGAAGCTGATGACAAGAAGATTCAGGACAGATGTCAGAAAGTTTTATTCTACAGAGGGAGTGGTTGAGCCATGGAACAGCCTACCTTCTTAAATACCCTTCCCATCTCTTGCACAGGAAAACTGCTACTATATGCTGACGACGCAGTCCTAGTCACCTCACACCCCAACCCACTCACTCTCCAGAGCTCCCTGCAACTCTCCTTCAGCTAAGCTGAAAAATGGTTCCCCGACCACCGCCTGGTTCTGAACCTCAAGAAAACAAAATCTATGATCTTTGCACACCGACAAAGTAACTCCAAAAATGCTCCCCTTTGCATCTTTCCCAGCACCCTCCGCCCCCTTGAGCAGGTATCAACATACAAATACCTGGGCATCACCTTCAACTCGGCTTTCTCCTTCCATGCCCATGTCAGTGCTTTGTCCTCTGCCATGAATGCCCGGATTGGACTCCTCTACCATCACAAAGACTGCCTCCCCGAGTTCGCCCTATGGCTGGCTATCGCTTCCTCCATCCTGTCATTGGTTGACTATGGACTCCCCACCTATGCAGCAGCTGACCCCACTGCCCTCACCAAAGTCCAGATCTCTATCAACAAAGCCTGCAGGCTCCTGACCGGTGCCCCAAGCAGAACTCACACGTGCCAGCTCTAATCCACCTCTAACATACTCAATCTTGAAGAACATCTGCAATATCACACTGCATACTGGCTAAAAAGGCTCTACTTGGGCTATGTCCCCCAGGAGTCGCCGCACCGCTTCTACGGGCCTCCCACTCGGTCACCACCCATAATACTACCAAAGCCACCTTCCAGGTGCCTAGAGCAAGGACCTCACTCGCCCAAAGGTCCTTTCACCACAGAGCACCATCCTGGTATAACTCCCTCCCCACGCACATCACAAACACCCCCAAAATTGGCACCTTCAAAACCGCCTATGCAAACACCTCACTAGCACTCGGAACTGTATATGCCTATCATAGGCCCTTCCGTAAGTGCCTTTCAAAACCAACCTGCTCCTATAGTATTACGTATCCACCAGTTTTCTTGATAAGCCTGTTTTCAGTCTATGTACCACACACTGTATCCTGTGTGAACCACTGGGTCCCCTAATGACTTATTGTTGTGTGCTCCTCTGCAACTTGCCTATGTTTACTTGCTCTTTGAAATGCCTGCTATGTATGCTGCTTGTATCTCACCTGTACTGATCCCCACTGTCTTGCTTCACAAATATATTGTCTCCCTTCCCTATGACGAGGTGCCTTTGTAAATGAGTCTTTGACTCAAAGGTTTGTAAATCTGATATATGAATTAAATAAATTAAATAAATAAATACCAGCAGAGATGGTGGGTGAAAGAACTACTAATGTTTCGAATACATCTAGGACTGACTAAAAGGCTTAATAGTTACACAGGGGAAAGCAGTACGGCAGGGGAGCAAGGCGGGGGCAATAACACTGACTAGACATTAGGGTCAGGGCAGGATAGGGTAAAACAGGGCAGACTGGATAGACCAATGATCTTTATCTGGTGACATTTTTATGTTTGCTTGCATGCATGTGCAAGAAACATAGTGCCACCATACGAATTTTCGTAGGTGTGCCACGCCGCTTCCAATGCCCTGCTCCTTCTTGCAGGCATGGCCTCACTGCACCAATAAATGTCTGAGCTGTCTACAACAGCAGTTCAGATGCAGTGGCATACAATTAAAAGCAAAAGGCCGCTATAATCAGTGGTGGTAACGCGTAGTCAATTTGCATACTGCCACTGGCAGGCAGTTTACACACTGCCGTCGGCAGTATGCAAAATGCCTACACATCAGCACTGCATCTGAACAGTTGTCACAGACAGCTCAATTTTTTTCTTGTCCCCCCCAACAAACACCCAAGTAGCATGCTGGGATCTCACCCCAAGCGTGCTCATCACTCCTCACCCCACACTGTATGTAGCCAGCAGGGTTTTAATCCCCCATCAGCTCCCTGCCCCAAACAGACTTTTCAGGTACCGCTACTGGAGCCCAGCCCAGTGTGACAAAAGTCTGTATGGCTGACGGGGTGCCAAATCCTCTGTTGGCTCCACTGTACCGCCTCCAAAAACAGACTCCAGGTGCCACACTGGGAGCCGACCCCAGCATGGCAAAAGTCTGGATGGCCAACGAGGGTGCCCAATCCCCCATCAGCTCCACTGCCCCCCAAACAAACTTCCAGCTGCCACGTTGGGAGCCCACACCAGCGTGGCAAAGTCTTACGTCGTCTTAAGTAAGAAAGAAAAAAAACCTTAAGAAAAAATGGTCCCTCATTGACTGTCTTGCTCCCCTCCCCCAACCCACGCCACTCTTTGCGCACCCACCTCCCCACACATCCGTGACCCCACAATTACCTCCAGAGCCCAGCGTGACAATCTTCGGTGGACTGGGAACACATCTGCACTCTTCAAAGCCAACCGCGAACTGAAGAAATGTCGGTAAGCTGTATAATGGCATAAATGTTTTGTTTTTTTTTCAACTTTGGTGCATATCTCAGCCATTTTATGGGAATTTTGTCACCAAATTTTCAACATGGGGTTCTTGGGACCCCACCTCATGAACTCAGTCACTGTCATTTTGTTATTGTTATAAGGATCCTTAAGGAGCATTTGGACGTGATTGGGTCAGACATGGACGCTGATAGTAGGTGAGAAATCATCAGGAGAGGGGTGCAGGATGCTACCAGCACCTGTGCAAGAGTAAGACGAAAATGCGGTAGGGCCCAAAAACCCTGCTGGTGGACCAGGGAGGTCCAGGAGGTGGTGCGGGGAAAGAAGGCAGCCTATAAGCAATTCAAGTGCTCAAGGAGTGAAAGGGATCAAGGGGAGTATGAGCTGATGGCTAGAAGGGCCACTAGGGTGGTGAGGGCGGCTAAGGCAAGGAAGGAGCAGAACCTGGCCAGGGAAATTAGGAGAGGGAACAAGGGGTTCTTTAGATACACTGGGGAAAAACGAAGGGTGAAGGGGCAGATTATCAGGATTAAATCAGGGGAGAGATGGGCACAAGACCCGGGAAGCAGGCTGAGGTACTAAATGAGTACTTCACCTCAGTTTTCACCAAGGAAAATGGGGTGCTGCATCAGACATGGAGGAGACAGAGATACTGAGGAGGGGGACCCTTACCGATCGCGGGTCTGGGGAGAGGGGAGGCATCACTGGCAGAAGGGGAGGGCTAAGCAGGGAGAAGAGGTACCGAATGGAAATCACAGCAGAGAGAGTGAGGGAAGCCCTCAGCTCCCTTAAGACAGAGAAAGCACCGGGCCGGATAAATTACATCCCAGAGTGCTGAAGGAACTTTTATGGATGTCCTGGCGAAACCCCATGGAGCTTTTCATCATCTCTGAGGACAGGGTGGGTGCCCCAGGACTGGAAGATGGCACATATAGTGCCTATCCACAAGGAGGGATCAAGGGAGGTGGCAGGGAACTACAGGCCTGTCAGCCTGACATCGGTGGTGGGCAAGGTGATGGAGGGCATTGTCAAGGAGAGGCTATGGGGGAACCTGGAAAAGTCAGGGTGCCTGGATGATAGACAGCATGGATTCATCCCGGGGAAATCATGTCAGACAAACCTTGTGTTCTATGACTGGGTGACGAGTGCCTTGGACCTGGGTAGACCAGTGGATGTCCTCTTTCTAGACTTCAGCAAGGCATTTGACTCTGTTCCTCACGTGGGCCTGTTGGATAAGCTGGGAGAAATGGGGGTGGGGAACCAGATGATCAGATGGATAGGCAACTGGCTCCAGGACCGGACCCAGAGGGTCGTAGTTGGCGGGATAGTTTCATCCCAGGAGGGTCATTAGTTGGGTCCCACAGGATCAGTCCTTGGGCCCTCCTGTTCAACGCCTACGCCTCTGACATAAGGACAGGAATCAGGAGTGAGATGAGTCTCTATGGATGACTCAAAACTGGGGGCGGTGGTGGATGGGGAGGGGAGGGTGGCCCACAGGGGAACTGGAGGCTCTGGAAAGATCTGCTCTAGAAAGGGAAGCTGAGGTTCAATGCAGGGAAATGCAAGGTACTCACATGGGGGCCAGAAACCTGGGCCAAGTGTACACCCTGGGGGGAAATGCTACAAGTCTCGATGGCTGAGAGGGACCTGGGGGTGGTGGCGGATGTCAAGATGATCAACTCGGAGACTTGTAGGAGGGCAGCAGCCAAGGCCAACAGGATGCTGGGATGCATCACTAGGGGGATCACCTCCAGAAGGAGGGAAGTGATACTCCCTCTGTATAACTGCTTGGTGAGGCTGCACCTTGAGTACTGCATGCAGTTTTGGAGGCCACACTAAAGAGGGACATAAAAACTCCTGGAGAGGGTCCAGAGGAGGGCAACCAAAATGATTTGGGGCTTGGGGGACAGGACCTATGAGGAGAGGCTCGAAGAGCTAAATATGTACACATTGGAAGAGAGAAGGGACTGGGGGGACATGATAGAAGTCTTCAGGTACATGAAGAGGGTAAATAGGGGAGGAACAGTGAGGGTGCTTTGAAGGAATGAGGAGGAGGCCACTAGAGAGCATGGGTGGAAGTTGAAGGGGGGAAGATTCAGGGGAGAAAGAGTGAGGTGCTACTTCACTGAGAGGGTGGTGGAGCCATGGAATGCACTGCCTAGGGGGCTGGTGGAGGCAGAGACGGTGGAGGGGTTCAAGAGAGGGTGGGACAGGTACAGGGGAAGGGTTCTGGAAGCAAAATCCAATGCAGCAAGAATATCCAGAAGGAACTGGGAAGGGAGAAGCCAGAGAAGGCGAGTGGGGCAGCAAGGTCAGCACCCAGGGTGGGGGCTGACCAAACAAGCAGACACTAAAGACCGTTAGGCCTATTCTGCTGGCATTTTAGTATGTTAGTATTCAGCCCTGAAAGGTGATTTCTCGGTCACTGCACGGAACCACCTTTTGGGACTGATTAACGAAATAACAGTGTCATGATTCATGAGGTAGGCCCCCATAAACCCTATGTTGAAAATTTGGTGAAACAATTCCCAAAAATGACTGTTTTATGAGTGTGTGTTGCGCAGTTCCTACGCATGCTCGTAACTTTGAGAATTTTTTATATTTTCACTCCAGATCTTCAACATTGCCATTTTACCACACCTCCTTATGAACAGTACAGCTGTCATTTTTCACATCTCGCCCAAAATGTGTTTTCACACTGTAGCACACATTGGTGCGGTCGGTGTGTGAAATCAATGTTCGGGGCACATTAAGAAAATCACAGAGACACTGTTCATGAGCAGAGGTGTTAAAATTGCTATGTTGAAAATTTGGTGACAAAAGTCCATAAAATGACTCTGTTATGAGCATTCATTGTGCAATTTCCATGCACTCTCGTCAGTTCATGAATTTGTAATATTTTCAGTCCAGATTTTCAACACACTGACTTTTTTCCACACCTCCTTACGAACAGTACAGCTGTCATTTTTCACACCCTGGCCAAAATGTGTTTTCGCACTTCCATCACAGAGTAGCATGGTCGCTGTGGGAAATTAGTGTTTGGGATAGATGAAGAAAATCACAGTGACACTGTTCATGAGCAGAGGTCCCAAAATGCCTATGTTGAAAATCTGCTGTAAAAAATCCCCAAACTAATTACATTATGGTGTACATTGCACAGTTTCTACGCACGCTTGTGACTTTCCAGTTTTTGTATATTTTCACTCCCGATTTTCAACAATTCCATTTTTTACACCACCTCATGAACAGTATGCCTGTCACTTTTCACATCCTGTTCGAAATGCATTTTCACACCCGTGGTGTCAAATGGCACAGTCGCTGTGCAAAATCACCTTTTGCCTAACGAACTGATAGTGTCACTGTTTATGTGGTGGGGTCACAAAAAGCCCATGTGGAAAACTTGGAGTAAAAATACCAAAAAAGCCCAGGGCTTTGAAGTTTTCGACCATAACGACCTACCCTGTAGGAACTGACAGGCGTTTGGGTGTGACTTGGGATTGTCGACAGTGATGCTCATGCCATTCCACCACCACCCTGCAGCCAGTGACAGGTATCGAGGTGCATCTTGGACCCTTTGCTCCCAGAGTTCACCCCATTCTCCTATACTTAGCCATTTCGGCATACTTCCTTAGCACACCTCAACACATGTCAGTGTCTGAAGGGTAGGGTGAGGTGAAATGTCGTGACCGTCATGGGTGGCAACCGAAAGGCACACCCCAATGCCTGTCCATCTCTGCAGGGTGAGGGTGGAGTTGGTGTCAGTTCAATACTTCAATGCCATTACTATACTGCATCTGTCTAACTCCTGCACTTCTACTGCTAATGCCAGCAAGCAAACATTCAGCATTACAAATGCTTGTTTTCTGTGTTTCTGTGTTAAAAGATAAAAACTTCCACTCTGCCTTGTGTGGGCTGTATCAATGTTATCCATCAGAACAGATCTCATTTCAGGAGTCTTTGGTTCCATGGATTAAAACGCTGTCAAATGGTTAAGTTCCATGCCGCCATGTCAAGGCAACACCAGCAGCCAAGACCAAACTAACTTCAAAGATCTGTTTACTGTAATAAAAATCTACAGGTATTTTTCCTCTAGGCAGTTAATACTCTTGAGTTAAATTATTTTGGACAGAGTTAGATACAAGCAGCAGGACATGCGTGAGATGGCACTGAGCTAAACAACTGGATTTAGTTTAAAATCCTGGAACTGCAGCAACAGACTCCTGAAATGACTTTTAGAATTACATATCATCCATACAAAATGAAACAGACAAATGAAGCAGCAAAGCAAAGAATCAGTATTGCATAAAGGGAACCATCTGGAAATGCTTCTTGTCTTAAACAGCACGTATCTACTAATATAAAACACTGAAAACCATACCAAGCTTACAAGCACATTTAATGTTGTTTGCTAGTTTTTTTTTTACTTTGTCCAGTTACTGGTCTTTAATGATACCACTAATCAAGGTAATATATCATGACTCTGGGCCTATTTTGTAAGACCCTCCGTAACTGAACAACTGTTCAATATGTACGTAAGTATTGACCCGGGACCTTCTTATGATCCCTGCTGACGTAACCCTTCATTGTACACTGTGCCTAATGTTTTAAGTTTTGTACCAATTGTTTCAGTTTGTACTGTGTAAAATGTTAAGTTAAATGTTAATTTCTGTACCAAATGCTTAAGTTTCAGTAATTTACATGTGTTACCTCTGTGTAGTTTCCTTTCTATTTCTTACTGACGTGGAGCCTTTGCAAAGGAGTCAATGACTCAAAGGATTGTAATTCCGATTTCTTTCAATAAATAAATAAAAACAATAATCAGCAAAGCTGATTCTTCCAGTCAGGGCTAATGATCACTTCATATGTGATATGAGGGCCTCATGTACAATCTGAAAAAGTAGTCTGAAAGGAGAAGCAATAATTCCCTAAATACTGTAGCTGGGTTAAAGTATGCGGAAGATAACTAGTGGCATTCCGTCAATGAGAACCATGCCCTTGTTAACTTAACTGCTGTCATGCACTGCTAGTATTCTCTTCGTGCTAATGGAAAACTATAATCTCTGCGTACTAAACAACAAATGGCCTAGGGGCTGCTAGGAATAGCAGGACACAGTTGTGAAGGAATTCTCTCACACTAGAAGGGCACATAACACTGAGGATGACAGAGTAAGACTGAAACATCTTAATGTGGCCTAGTAGTATAGCCTACAGGTCAGAGCAACAAGCTGTGAACAAGCTTAGTATATCCAGCTGACCTGGCTAATTTCCACAACTTCCACTTACATACTGTTTAAATGGGCCTTGTGCCAATGGGCCTTACCCGGTTAGCAAAGAATAAAATTAAAAAAAATAAAATCATTTGCTATTCCAAAGCCTGTTATTTTCAGGGTTTTTTTTTGTTATATATATCTAGAAACATAGAAACATAGACTTTGACAGCAGATAAGGACCACTTGGCCCACCCAGTCTGCCCATTTCCCTACCTATTGGATAAGCTGCAGATTCTAGTTAACCAACAGCCTACTTCCTGCAACCCCCCACTATAATTGCCTTATGTCTGTCCCATGCATGTTTGAATTCCCCCATTGTTTTAGACCCCACAACCTCTCCAGGAAGGCGGTTCCATGCGTCCACCACTCTCTCCGTGAAAAATAATTTCCTCACATTACCCCTGAGCCGTCCTCCCTCTAAGTTTAAATTGTGCCCCCTTGTTCTTACACATCTCTTTTTCTGAAAGATGCTACCCTACTGGACTTTGTTGATTCCCTTGAGGTACTTAAAAGTTTCTATCATGTCCCCCCATCCCACCTTTCATCAAGGGTATACATATTAAGCTCTCTCAGTCTCTCTTCATATGGTTTCTGATGTAGACCCTGCACCATTTTAGTTGCCCTCCTCTGGACTGCTTCCATCCTGTCTATGTTCTTGCATAGATGAGGTCTCCAAAACTGCATGCAGTACTCCAGATGGGGTCTCACTAACTGTCTGTACAGAGGGATAACCACTTCCCTTTTTCTACTTGTGATGTCCCTCCCTATGCATCCCAGTATCCCCTGGCTCTCCTTACTGACTTCCCACATTGCTTACCCACCTTTTGGTCATCTGATATGACTACACCCAGATCCCTTTCCATTATTGTTGTTGTTAGTACCTCCCCTGCTATTGTGTACTCTTCTCCTGGATTTTTATTTCCCAGGTGCATTAGTTTGCACTTCTTTGCATTGAATCTAAGTTGCCATATGTCTGACCATTCCTCCAACCTTGCCAAGTCCCTTCTCATCCTTTCTACCCCCTTGTGTATCAACTCTGTTACAGATCTTTGTGTCATCTGCAAAGAGGCATACCTTTCCTTCCAGACCCTCTGCAATGTCACCTATAAAGACGTTAAAGAGGACTGAACCCAGTACTGAGCCCTGAGGTACTCCACTAGTAACCCCCCTTTCTTCAGAATGTGTTCCATTCACTACTACCTTCTGTGTCCTGTTGTGCAGCCAATTTGCTACCCAGGCTACCACCCTGGGACCCACTCCCAGGCTGGTTAGCTTGATTATTAATCTTTTGTGTGGGACTGTGTCAAATGCCTTGCTAAAGTCTAGGTAGGCCATATCCACAGCCCCTCCCTGGTCTATTACTTTGGTCACCCAGTCAAAGAAATCGATTAGATTCATCTGACATGACCTTCCTGCTGTAAATCCATGCTGCTTTGGGTCATGTGCCCCACTGGCCTCTAGGTACTCAACAATTCTTTCTTTCAGAAGTGATTCCATCATTTTCCCCACCACTGAGGTCAAACTAACAGGTCTGTAGTTTCCTGCTTCTGCCTTGCTCCCACTTTTGTGAAGGGGGAATTACATCTGCCCTCCTCCAGTCCTCAGGTACCACCCCATCTTCCCATGATTTGTTAAAAAGTGTGGTTAGTGGTGTCACTAGGTCCTCCCTTAGCTCTTTTAGGATTCTAGGGTGAATCCCATCAGGCCCCATTGCTTTGTCCACCTTGAGTTTTAGGAGTTCTTTCAGGACTCTTTCTTCTGTAAATGGACTGGCGTCAACCCCACTACCCAGAGTGCTCCTATTGTTTGGTTTAGGTAACTCCTCCTCTTCTTCTTTTGTGAATACTGAGCAAAAGTATTAATTCAGTATCTCTGCCTTTTCACTGTCTCCCTCTGCCCACATCCCCTTTCCTTTATTAATCTTCACTATCCCTCCGTTAACCTTTCTATGCTCCCTAATGTACCTATAAAAGGTTTTATCCCCCTTCTTAACTGAGTTGGCTATTTTCTCCTCGGTTTGGGCCTTTGCTATTCTGACTGCCTTCCCCACTTCTTTCTGCTTTAATTGATACAGTTCCCTGTCGTGCTCCTTCTGTGATTCCTTATACTTTTTGAATGCAGCCTTTTTCTCCTTAACCTTCCCTGCCACCTCTTTTGAGAACCATAGTGTTTTTTTACTCTGCTTTGTTTTCTTTATTTGTTTCACACAAAGGCTTGTTGCCTCTATGATGGCAGTTTTGATTTTTCTCCATTGTTCTTCCACCCTTCCTTTTTGGCCATTTCCTAGTGCATTCTTCAGGTATTCACTCATTTTGCCAAAGTCAGCCCTTCTAAAGTCCAGTATCCTTGTTTTTGTATGGCTTATCTCCATGGTCGTGCTCACTGTGAAGCACACTGTGCAGTGGTCGCTTGTTCCCAGATGTCTACTGGCTTCTAAGTTTGTGATCCTCTCTCCATTTGAGAGTACCAGGTCTAGTATTGCTCCCTCCCGAGTGGGTTCCAACACTAGCTGTCTAAGGCCTGTCCCCAGTAGGGCATCGAGAATGACCCTGCTATTGGATGTGGTTGCAGTACATGTCATCCAGTTAACATCTGGCATATTCAGATCCCCATCAACAGTATCTCCCCTATATATACATACACACATATATATGTATGTGTGTAAAAACAAGGCACTGCGTCAGCATGTGGTCTGAAAGCAAAACAAAATGGCTATATTAAATGCATGCTGAAAATAGAAAATAGAGTTAAAAATTTACGTTTTGACCATAGGTCTTCTTCAGGAAATATCTAAAAGAGAAAAAAACAAAGTTAGTGTAGAGGGGAGGTAAAATAAGGTATATATATATAAATATATATATGTGAAAAAAGGGGAGGCTCAGGGAGGAGAAGTGATAAATGGCAAGATTAAGAGAGAATATGTGAAACAAAAAAGTGATGATGGGAAAGACAAAGCATAATAAGAGTGAAAGAGCTAGAGAAGTCCCCAGGTGGGGACTAATTAACAGGGCCTAGTAAGAAGGCTAAAAGGTGACAAATGTGTGGAAGGTGACAGAAAGGAGACATATGGTGAAATGAAAATGAATCAGTACAAAAAACAAATTGACTTTAGGGAAGAAAAGGGAGGCTGAAAGATGTTAGTAGAAAATAAGTCTATCATTTAAACCGGAGGGCTGATGGGAGCCAAGGCAGATGATAAGCTTGGTTTCCATGTTTTTTCTATGGTCAGAATCCCAGAAGCCCTGCTGAAGGTCACAAATAGAAAGGTCATTGACACTGTGGTCCCTGGAGATAAAGTGGTATACAATGGGTTTAGCAGTGACTCCATTCTTGACTGTTCTGTAATGTTCCCTGAAATGGTCAGCAAGGCATCTACCAGTCTCTCTCTGATGTAAATAGCTGTACACTTCCTGCAAGGAATACAATATACCACATTATTGGAGGTGCATGAGAACTCCTTGGTGATGGAAAACACCTGTAGGCCCCTAATCTCAGTTACACTGGAAATAAATTGAACACAGTTTCTCCTTCATAGCTCCTTCCATCCTAAACATGTCAAGAATGGACTGCCTTATTCACAGTTTCTTAGACTTCACAGGTTATGCAGTGAAGAGGATGATATTGCTGAGCAGACCCAAATAACGCATAGTTATTTTATCAACAGGGGATACCCTAAAAGCACAGTGGACAGAGCACTCTCCCGGGTCAGTAACATGCCCTGTAAACTTGACCCCCACAGGAAGGATACTGTCACGCAAGAGAACAATGGTGAATTCCACTAGAACTACCTTTCCATCAGAGTACACCTTCTCTTCACAGGATCATCACCAGTAACTTTCCCATTTTGCAAACTGACCCCAACATTGGTGCTTCCTTTACAGTACCACCTATTGCCTCCTACTGCCGGCCACCTATCCTGTGGAATCTCCTGGTTAAAAGCAGCCTACCTACTCCCAACAGTTCCTCTCTACCAGGTACCAAACCTTGCAACAGAACTCGCTGCTACACCTGTAAATTTGTTTCTAGTGTGACTGAAATTCGGGGGCCTGCAGGTGTTTTTCACATCACAAAGAAGTTGTCATGCACCTCCACTAATGTGGTATATTGTGTTCTTTGCAGCAAGTGTACAGCTATTTACATTGGAGAGACTGGTAGATGCCTTGCTGACCATTTCAGGGAACATTACAGAGCAGTCAAGAATGGAGTCACTGCTAAACCCATTGTATCCCACTTTATCTCCAGGGACCACAGTGTCAATGACCTTTCTGTTTGTGTCCTTCAGCAGGGCTTCTGGGATCCTGACCATAGAAAAAACATGGAAACCAAGCTGATCATCCACCTTGGCTCCCAGCAGCCCTCTGGTTTAAATCATAGACTTATTTTCTATTAATATATTTCAGCCACCCCTTATTTTCCCTAAAGTCTGTTTGTATCTGTACACATTTAATTTATTTTTCATTTGCAACGTAAGTCTCCATCTCTGTCTCCTTCCCCTACATTTGTCACCTTTTAGCCTTCTTACTAGGCCCTGTTAATTAGTCCCCACCTGGGGACTTTTCTAGCTCTTTCACTCCTATTATGCTTTGCCTTTCCCATCATCACCTTTTTGTTTCACAGATTCTCTCTTAGTCTTGCCATTTATCAGTTCTTCTCCCTGAGCTTCCCCTTTTTTCTTTCCCCACATATACTGTATATGTGTATATATATATATATATATATATCCCTTATTTTACCTCCCCTCTACACTAACTTTGTTTTTCTCTTTTAGATATTTCCCGAAGAAGACCTAAGGTTGAAACATAGATTTTTAACTCTATTTTCTTCATGCATTTAATATAACCATTTGTTTTGCATATATATATATATCTATATATAGATATATATATATATATATATATATATACACACACACAAAATCACACATACCCACATAATGCAAAGCCTCATGGACTGTACATGCAAATCACCACAAAATGTTATGTTGGTTTAACTTTATGCAGGAATGTATGGTGCCACAAGGCCTCTGACACAGTCTGCAAAGGGTGCCAACAGAAGATACAGACGTGTTTCATCCTACCAGGACTCATCAGTGTTCCTCATCTGTATGACACCCCAGTGGAATGAACCAGCTACCCTAAGTTGGTCTATCTGGGTTGGGTTGTGGGGAGCCCAATAAAACCAAAAAACAAGCTAAAAGACAAAGAACCTTAGTGCGCAAGCACCAAGGCAAGGGTTACTCTAAAGGGCATTGGCCGGGAAACCAAGTTTCAAAGAAATACAAAATCACACATACCCCTACAACCCAATCCAGACCAACCAACTTGGGGTAGCTGGTTCATTCCACTGGGGTGTCATACAGATGAGGCACAGTGATGAGTCCTGGTAGGACGAAACATGTGTCTGTGTCTTCTGTTGGTACCATTTGCATACTGTGTGAGAGGCATTTCGGCACCTTGCAGTTCTGCTTAAAGTTGAACCAGCATAATATTTTGTGGTGATTTGCATATGTAGTCCATGATGCTTTGCATTATCAGAGTATACGTGATTTTGTATTTCTTGGAAACTTGGCTTCCCAGCCAATGCCCTTTGGGGTAACCCTTGCCTTGGTGCTTGTGCATTAAGGTTCTTTGTCATATATATATATATATACACATACATATATTTATATATTTTATTTATTGAAATGTTTCCCCAGGAGGACACACTGAACAAGTTGCTCATCTCACGGTGCAACCTGGGGGGGTGGGGGAACATGAGGATAGATTACAAAGATTGATACAATATCACAAAATTCACATTTGATTGCATACAACTAAGAAATACATACACTGTATAAGTAAACAGTGACTATCAAGGGGGAGGTAAGCAAAGTGGGTAGCTAGAAGGCAGTGCATCAAAAGGACTACTAACATTTTGGTCTATGCCAAGCTGGTATGCAGAAGTACAGACAGTACAATAAGCTATGGTACAACAGAAGCGTAAATAAACTACAAGTGCAATAGAGGTTTAGGGGCTAACAGTTTAGTACAGAGTAGTGGAGAGGAGGAGGAGGGAGGTGGGGGAATAGAAGAGGGGGGAAGAAGGCGAGGGGAAGGGAATGCGAAAGGCATACCAAGATCTAACCCTTTCAGGATTCTGAGAACCCTGCCAGGGGTTGGAACAAGGCAAAGACAGAGGTGAAGGAGAGAAGCCAATAGGAGGTGAGAGGCATGCCAAGATCTGGCCCCTTCAGGATGCTGAGAACCCTGCCAGGGGTCGGAACAAGGCAAAGACAGAGGTGAAGGAGAGAAGCCAATAGGAGGTGAGAGGCATGCCAAGATCTGGCCCCTTCAGGATGCTGAGAACCCTGCCGGGGGTGGAGCAAGGCAAAGGTAGAGGAGGGAGAGAAGGTAATAGGTAGGGAGGATGGGGGAGGAAGAAAGAAAGGGTAGGTAGCGGAGAAGAGGAATAGAGGCAATGGGGATACAATTTGAGTAATGGGAGATTTGGGGTGAATATACTGGAGCTGAATTATAGGAGGAAGTTAAGGTAGATTAAAGCAGGAACAGATAGATTAGAGGTAGTTGTGTAGGGTATATATATATATATATATATATATATATATATATATATACACATATACATATAGTTACATTTGAGTTAACCAGATTATTCCAGTTAAAATGAATATCTTGTTTTCAGAGAGGCCGTACATTTTACTAATTTATACAGATGGGTGAATGGAAGAACTTAGGGGGTGAGTGATTTGCTCCAGGTCACACAGTGAGTAAGTGGCTGATGGTGGAATTTGAACTGGGGTCTCAAGCCTCTGCTCTAACCACTACCCCATACTGTCTCCCTTGGAGTGTAGGAAAATCCCAGTATAGTTGTTTAAGAGCCTTGTGTACAATAACCACGATATCCTTCTCCTGACTGGGTGCAGTTATCTCCCTACCATTTAATGTGTACGTCCTATTGGTATTCTTCACTTGCAGATGCATAACCTTACACTTGTCCATGTTAAACTCCATTTACCATTGATCTGCCCATTTTTGTCATGTATCCAAGTCATCTTGTAAACAAGGCTGTCACTCCCCTGCATAGGCTGGCTTGTTGCTGTCTACAGATTTGATTAGCTAGCCTCCCAGCCCTTCCTCAGGATTGTTGGTAAATAGATTGACCAGCATCTGCTTTGGCACTGATCCCTGCAATGCAGGCACCTGGGTGACTACAAGTGGCAGTGCAAAAAGGAGCCAGAGTAGATGAGCGGACACCTCCTGACCATTTGTAAATGCACTGCTGCTGCTGCTGTTAGTCCATCCATACCCCCACACTAGTCCATTTTATGAAAAGGAAGTGGCAGTCACTAAACTAGTGGCAGGTTTGTGTTTACTGTGTGCTGTTCCAGAGCTGAGGGCACAGTACACAATAATATTAAGGGGACATTCGACAACATGACACATACAGTGGAGCCCACCAGGATGTAATGCAGGACACTGCAGAATTTTGCAGTTACTACAGGAAACAGTGTATTTTAAAAGGCAGTTAATCCCTTCTGTCATGCAGGAATCTGTGACTCTGCACTACATACTGACAAACTCCTCTGTAGCACTTGGATTAAATACAATCACAGTAAGGCCAACGATACAGTGCGTTACACGACCCAAACTAAATCTGATACACAAATTACATAGCATACACAAAAGGTTGCCCCAGAAAAAAGTGTTTTCAACTTGGTTTTTAATGAGCTGATGGATGTGGGTAAACAAATATCAGCGGGAATAATTTTTTTAGAATGGGGTAGTGCCCGCAAACGCCTGGTCACCTGCCCACTATGTGTATATGTGTGTGTGTGTTTTGGGGGGTGGGGCTCAAAAGCTGGAACAATAAATGGGTCCAGATTCTGGTAATGCAAATGGAAATTGCTTATGTTTGCTGGACCCTGGCCACCTTTTGCTTTTAGGGACATGTAAACATAGAAAATCTTAACCCCTTCAATTCCTCATAGCAATCAGCATTCCTTATATTCACACTCAGTGAAATTGTGACTTTTTTTTTTAAACTTGAAATGTTACTGATTTTATAAAGTCAAAGAACATAGCAATGCTCAGGTTCATTAACAACAGTACGCCGTACAGTATAATGTAGGGGGTCCAAAATATATTCAGTCCAGCTATGAAATCCAGCAGACATCTAAACCATGTGAACAGATGTTCCCAGCATTAGGGAGTTATCCATTCCACAGATGTAGTAACTCAGTAAAGACACTTATGATGCATAATAACCAGTGAATGTAAACTCATTTACGTGTTTTAAAAACAGTGCTAACATCAATTTATGTACTCCATCACTGATTCCAACATCTCAGCCTCCCACTATCAAACGAACAGTCATCATGGGACAAGGTCAAGATCCAAATTTATGACGTGTAAGACCCACATTTGCCAAATTAACTGAAAGTGGTATAGGTATCTCCCACATTATGGTGGCCAGTTTTTCTACAGTTTTTGTAATCATTAACTTAAGGTTACTATGGCCCTTCACTGGACTACATTAGGAGCTTGTGGCCTCAGCCAGAACAGGCAATGGACTGACCAGGAGCACAGAAAATTGCATCCACAGTTTTATTACGGAATCTATAATTTTCCATTATTCTCCACAAAAACTGACATGTTCCACAGTTTCTTGCAGTTTTTTGAGCTTTTGCCTTAAATTACATGGAACCTTTTTTTCAAAATAAGACTGAAATGTTTTGACAGCTTGGCATGCAGACTTGGGTTTGGCCAAAACAATGCAGTGCGAGTTGGGGAGGATTTTACATGACAATGCTTTCAAATCCTGTGGCCAAGCAAAAGTATTCTTAAGCACTTAACATCTGATTTGTGTTGAAGCCGTCTATCAGGAAACTTTTTGTTGCCACAGAGACTGAAACAATAGGTGGGAGAAAAGGTGCAAATTATGCCATTTACCTAAGTGGAGTGCTAACTATAAAGTCGTTTTGTTAAGTGGTAGGGTAGGTTTTTCCTTGTGAACAGACTCCTTCAGATTAATTTTGATTCAAAGACCTGAGGAGTTTGGATGGCCCTGCTGATTATAAACTTGAATATTTTATTTTATTTATTTGAAAATATTTCACCAGGAAGGCAACATGAGCTGAAGCCAGCTCATTTCCAGAAGCGATGGGGGAAGGGGGGGTACAGAGAAGGTGTAACAACAAATAATCATAGACAAGTGAGAGCAGGCTAGCCACCAGCTGGTACAAACATAACATTTATAAAGAATACATACATAATATCCATAAACAGTGAGAACAAGTCAAGCTACCAAATAGTACATATGCATACATGGGGCAAAATAAGTGCAGGATAGAGCAGCAAGGAGCAACTAAATCAGTTATACAAGTACATACATAATTATAACAGTGATTGGCAACAAGAGAGAATCATGTACTAACAAAAAATACTGGTACGTTCATATGCATGGCTCTACTAGGTGCACTTTGAGTTTACTACAGGGGGGAGTAGAAGGGGAGAGAGTGGTAGAGTAAGGGACAGACAGAAGGCTATACTCCTTCAGGATGAATAGACCCTGCATGGTGGTCCAGCCCCGAGAAATGCAAAGGAGAGCAGAGAGGGACAGGGGAGTGAAGAGCAGTGGGCCTGGGCTGAAACCCTTCAGGGTGTTAAGTACCCTGCAAGGTGACACAGACCAGGGAATGGGGTGGTATAAAGGTGGTAGGTGGTACAATGTGGAGGAAGGAGTAATAGAGTAAAGAGTAGAAGGTGTAGGAAGAGAGAGAGCATGGGATGGAGTAATAGTGTGTAGGAGGAGGCTAAAATCAAGAACAATTTGGGGAATAATAGTTATGAAGGGCTAAGAAGATAGAAGCTGCAGACAAGGAGAATCTAATAGGATGGGGAAGCTGGTTCCAAAGTTTAGGGAACCTGTAGGAAAATTTTTTATTTAGTTGTTTAACCAAGTATAGCACACTAAGCTGAAAGCTTTTTTACAGGAGTACAAGGAGGAGAAGTGACTTGCTCAGGGTCACACAGTATGCAAGTGGAAGCTGTGGGATTCAAACCCAGATCTGGTCTGCTAGATGTCACCAAATTTGCAGCTCAGAGCCTTAGACCACTGCGCTAAACTGCCTCCTGACCGATGGAGGTGGAGCGATAGGGAATGGTTAGAGAACGTTGGTCAGTAGATCGAAGGTGGTGGCAGGAGGGAGGGAAGAACCGCAAGTAAAGAGGAAAGGAATGAGGGGAGGGACCGGAAATAGTATTTAGAAGTGAATTTTACACAGCAAGAGAGATGTCTACATTCTAGGAAGGGGAAGGCTAGAAGGTGATACAGAGAACAGTGATGAGTGCGTGAAGGAGAGTCTAGAGCAAAGCGACAGAAAGCACTGAAGAGAGGATCCAATCTGGCTAAGAAGGTCTTGGGAGCAGCACTGTAGACTAGAAACATAGAAACATAAAAGTTGTCAGCAGATAAGGACTGCAAGGCCCATCCAGTCTGCCCATTTCTTTTCTACCTTATGAATGTGCCATAGGCCTTTACTCTGTCAATGGCCTATCTATTCATACTCATCTGTATTGCTCCCTTATGCCTATCCCATGCCTGTTTGAAGCCCTGCACTGTATTCATATCCATCACTTCCTGAGGTAGGCTGCTCCATGCATCCACCACCTTTCTGTGAAAAGAACTTCTCACATTACCCCTTAATCGGCATCCTCTAATCTCATGCTGTGTCCTCTTGTCCTGCTGTTTTTCTTATACTGAAAAATGTTAGACTCTTTCACCTTGTTAATGCCCTTAAAGTGTTTGAATGTTTCAATCATATCACCTCTCTCCCTCCTTTGCTCTAGGGTATACATATTGAGCTCCATTAATCTGTCCTCATAAGTTTCCTGATGCAGTCCCTGCACCATCTTAGTTGCCCTTCTCTGGACAGCCTCCATTTTGTTAATGTCCTTGTGAAGGTGTGGCCTCCAGTACTGCACGCAGTACTCCAAATGGGGCCTAACCAGTGTCTTGTAAAAAGGGATTATTGCCTCCCTCTTATGACTTGAGATACACCTACTAATACAACCCAGCATCCCCTTGCCTTACCTACTGCTTTAGTGGTCTGCTTGCATGATTTCAGGTCATCTGTGATGATGATGCCCAAGTCTCCTTCTTCCCTTGTGACTGCCAGCAACTCCCCTCCCAACTTATAGGTTGCTTGAGGGTTTCTCTTCCCTATGTGCATGATCTTGCACTTCTTTGCATTAAACCCCAGTTGCCACTCTTACGACCATTTTGACAGTTTATCCAGATCTCTTCTCATTTTGCCCACCCATCTGGATCATCTACTCTGTTGCAGATCTTGGTGTCATCTGCAAACAGACAAACCTTACCCTCCAGTCCATCTGCAATGTCACTGATGAAGATATTGAAGAGGACTGGCCCCAGGACTGATCCCTGAGGTACCCAACTTGTGACTTGCATCTCTTCTGACTGAATACCATTTACCATCACTATCTGTTTTCTGCCTGTCAACCAGTTTGCCACCCAGTTGACCAACTATATCACTATATCACTATATCACAATAGTCGAAAATGAGGAGAATCATTTTCTGTACAGTATCTCGCCTAGCCAGGAGTGGAAGGCAATCACGGTTCCTGAAAAGGGCTCCCAGCTTGGGGCATAATTTTTTCAGGATAGTGTCAATATGTACAGAAAAGTTTAATTGTTGGTCCAGCCAGGCACCTAAATATCTGAAGGAGGGGGTGTCTTCAAGTTTTTTCCCATCAAGGGTGTGGAAGATGGGCAGGGAGTGTAGCCTAGAGAGTCTCTGCCTAGAGCCAAAGGTCATGGAGACTGTCTTCTTGGCATTAAGGAAAAGTTGATGTGATTCTTTTTTCAAATCAAAGTTTATTGTTTTTTAGAACAAAAGGAACAGATCCAGTCATAATAAACTGAATTGTGAATGAAACCAGAATCAGTACTTCACTGCATACACTGGAGCTGTCCCCCCCCCAAGCCTAATCCCCACCCCCAATACTAAAAGTCCTCCTCCCCATTCAGCACAGCTCAAATTTATTAGGTGAATTATCAAACTCTAAATTTGACAGTAGCATGCAATATATTAAATGGTAAGCAGCGCATGAAAAGGTTCCCAAATTTTCTTATATTTATTCATTCTGTTACTAAGACTTGCCACCATTTTTTCCGTCCTGAGATTGACTAACAATTCTTTAAGCCATTCCAAACACGAAATATCTCCATCATCTTTCCAATGACGGAGAATAACCTTTTTTACTGATAGGGAGATCAGTGCTATATAATATCGCCTAGCAATTACTGGAATCAGGGTATAGTCACCTAAAAGGCATACCTCAGGAGTGAAAATATTCGAAAGGCCCAACAAGGGATCCATCTTCCATTGGATATCCTTCCAGAGAGTAGAGGCCCTAGGACGTGCCCAGAATATGTGAAACAATGAACCCTCTGCCTGCTGACAACGGGAGCAAGTGGGTGTATCAATAAGCCCATACTTATATAATTTTTGGGGGGTATAGTATATATTATGTAAAATGTGAAACTGTGTAAGCCATAATCTATCCTGAGTAATGTATTTATGGCAATTCGACCACAAAGTTGTCCAATTTATCTCCAGATCAGGAAAACATGAGGCCCAATACCTCTCAGGTGCAAAACTAGTCGGATACTTACAATTGCATAAAATTTTATACATATTGAACACAGAATGGGCCATACCGGACGGGTTATTAAACAAAGAAAACATAGCATCAGGCATAAAGAAGCAAGAAAAAAAAAGTATAACAAAAACCCATACATCATACAATAGGCATATATACGGTATACATCAATCATAAAGTAAAAAAATATACAGAACGGAAATACTTGTAGTACAGCCTAATAGCAAACATTGGCAACTAGTGCAAAAAATCTACGTGTCCACAATGAATGAAAGCATTGTAACGGAAGGTGTTTATGCTCCGATTATATAATATTCAACACAGCAGTTTCCATGTGTTGTATAATAGTAAGTGGAAAGGTTGGAAGTTGCTGTAAGACATATTGACAGTGGGCCTGCCACATATAGTATTTACACATGGCAAAAATCACTCTAAGAGTACTAGGATGAAATCTAGTCCAAGGACCAGAGAAGTCACCCAATATTAATATCTGATATGTGATTCTACTAAGAAACGGCCACTTCCACTTATTGGCTAATGTTTTCCAAAATAAAAGAGCATCCTTGCAATCAAAAAAGAAATGTGACATAGTTTCCTCCATTTGTACGCAAGAAGGTTTAGGGCAATATCATTCCTGAGAGGATTTGTGTTTTAAATTTCCCCAAACCTGTAATCTTCCATGGCAACAAAGCCAGGTAACATCTCACATGTGCAGTGGAATTTGTTTATCTCGAAGGGTTAACAAAGCACAGTCCATTCGGGAAGAAGGACAGACTGGAAACTGTAACACTGGTTTCGTAATATTCACAAAAGTAGTATATAGTTGTTTTCTGGTGAGTGTTAAAATGGATGATTTACTGAGTTTCCAAAACCGTAGCTTACAGAAACTATCTACGGCATAAGATGGGAAACAATAAGCACGGGAATGTGTAGGCGGGAGTGTATCCCAGTTATCCATTATAGAATGCAGGGCATTGCTGATCCAGGTATCACAAATATGGGACGTGTACCGTATGCTATGGAAAATGTGAAAAAGAAAAAAGGAAAGAAAAAAATGCTATAGGGTGAATCATACCAAGCCCTCCCTGATGTACTGGCAAGTAGGTGATGTCCTGTTTAACTGGATTGAGGTGACTTCCACATATCATCTGGAAGAATACACTAAAGATTCTTGTTTCTAAGTGCCTGGGGGGGCATATACATAACTAAGAAATAAAAAAATAGGAAGTATACATTTTTTGACTACTAATACTCTCTTCCTCTTCCCCAATTTCCGTGATTTCCATAGTCTTACCTTATACTCCCCAATACAAAGGCATTTTTCCCAGTTATATGTTGCTACGTCCGTGACATTAAACCATACCCCCAAAATCTGTTGGGGAGAGGTACAAGTCCGAATACCACCAACTTCAGAAACAACTGTAGATTCAGGATCTAAAGGGATGGAGACACTCTTCTGAAGATTAAGGGTGCCCCCTGAAATCAAAGAGAATGTCTGAAAGACTCGGACTGCCCGGTCTCCAGATTCTTTATTATGAGCAAATCAAACAACATCATCTGCATATGCAGTGATCTTCACTGGGAGTAAATTAGGATTGGGCGCTAAACCTATAATTTCAGAGTCCCATCTAATTTGTCGAACAATAGGATCTAAAGCAAAAGTATATAATAACGGACTGAACGGACAGCCTTGACGGATCCCAACCATCTGAAGTAGAGTATCACCCACAAAACCATTAATCACAGGAGTAAAGCGGGCTAGGGAAAATATATGAGTAAGCCATCGGAGAAAGATATCTGGGATACCATACATCTCCATGACCTGAAATAAATAGGAGTGTTGTACCGAATCAAATGCTTTCGCCTGATCCAGCGAGAGAACAAAACCCAAAATTATATTATTTTGTTTAGCCTCAAAAATCTCCCTCAGGAGAAATAAATTAGTATGTATCGATCGTCCCGGAATAGCACAGGATTGGGCAGGGTTAATAAGATCAGGTGCGACATGTTGCAATCGTGTGCTAAGTATTCTAGTCAGGATTTTAAAGTCTGTGTTAAGAAGATGGAGAGGTCTCCAATTTTGTAAAGAGCAGGTATCTCCTTTTTTATATATAAATTTTAGAAAGGATATGCCAAAGTCAGGAATCTCATTGGCGTTTTGTAGAACATAATTGTAAACTTGGGTCAGTACTTCCAGTAAATCATCCCGGAATGTTTTGTAGAACTCATGTGTAAGGCCATCAGGACCCGGGGCTACCCTCAACTTAAGGTGGGAAATGGCACAAGCCACTTCCTCCTGAGTAATGAAGGTGGCGAGATCCGCAGTATGGTGTACAGAAAGCTGCGGGACCGAAGCCGAAAAAACTGCGAACAGGTCAGGTGGTTTGGAAGGCAAGGTGCAAAATTGTCGTTGTACATGGGAGTTAACAATGGAGAGCATACCAGAAATATTCTAAGCAATATTACCCATTTGATCAGAAAGGCCATGCATAACCATAGCCTGAATCCTGTCCTTGTAAGCAGAAAACGGATTCGCAGAGGGGGAAACCGAAGTACCCACCCTCATAAAAATATCTAAGGTATGGGCACTATTGTACTGATGTGCAAATATGCGACATTTGATAGTATTGATTTGGGAGGAATAATCAACAGGGAAGAAACGGAAAGAGACATCAATTTATATAGTTGATTCCTATAAGTTAAGTATGGAATATAATTATCTCGAACCATACGTTTCCCCACAGTCTGGAAAAACAGACGTAAATCCAGTTTTGTATCTTTCCACCATGCACAGATAGAGTCATAACAGCAAAGAACTGAAATCCGTGCCTGAAAGAGAGTGCGAACTTGTGCTTGGACAGAATGATGGGAGAACAGAGAATTGTTCAGCTTCCACTGAGTTGATGATGATGAAAGAAGCGTTGGGGCTGTACCTAATGAAAATACACTAGTTAGCAATTGGCAATCTGAAAGCTCTGGGGGGCGAAGTGAAACCTGATGTGGGACACAATATCGGGAAGAAAAAAAAAATCAATATAGGTATGGTAAATAGATCTGTAATACGTGTATCCAGCATCAGTTTTCAGGGAGCGATATGTTTCAGTTAAACTGGCATCCATTATCAAAGTGGACAAAGCAAGGGAATCACAATAATTTTTTTTTCCTGCCGTCGTCCTGCAGGAGACATCAATAGAGCAGTCAAAGTCTCCACCCCAAATAACATGTTTCCGTGTACATAAATAGGGTTTAATGAGCTCCAGTAAATGAATACGAGCAGCTTTGGTTTGTGGGCCATAAAGATTGATAAGACGGAAGAAATGGCCTTGAAAGGTACAATCAGGAATCAGTGCCCTGCGAGGACAGACATCTACAATGCGAGAAATGGAAAAGGCTGGGGAAAAAAACAGGATAGCCACACCATCAGCCAAATCTTCCCCAAAAGTCCAATATGAGGGGCCCTTAATCCAACCCTGTTTAAGCTGCTGAACCTCAAAAAGAGATGTTAGACGAGTTTCTTGTAACAGGATAACATCTATGGGGATAGAGGCAGCAAGGTGAAAAAAAAACATCCGTCTCTTGTAGCTTTTCAAGCTACAAACATTAAATGAGGCTATTCTGATAGTAGCCAGAACAATAGATCACTCAGCCACTCCCATCTGTGATAGTCATATTTTTACGTTTCTTACTCCCTTTTTTTGTTCTAGTGAGTTTCTTACGGGAAACATCAGGAGGCCTAGAAACAGTGAGTTCCATGTCTGATGGTAAGACAGAGGCATCTGAATCACCATCAGAGTCTTCTCTCTCGCCCTTTAAACATTCAAAAGGATTGGAGAAAGAAACCTCAGGAACTCTTAAGGATTTGCGAGTAGTTGCCCTGGTGACTCATCTGCTAAGTGTAAAACCTTCTGGATCCACAAGGGAAGTGTCAGTAGCCGGAAGGGGAGTAGGGTGCAGGGCAGATTCTACAACATCAGAAGCAAGGGGAATAGTCTCCATAGCAGTAGGTGGTTCCAACAGTGTCTGTGGCTCTATCGTCACCACTGGAGGAGTTTGGGGGGGGTGAGGAGACTTCTGTGGCATTGGACACAGTGACTTGAGCAGTAGACCGTTCTTGAGCTTTATCCTGTGCTTTCTGAACTAGGACATCAGGATTCCATCCCTCATTACGGTTCTTCCTGGCCCAGGGACATTGATGGTATGCATGTCCCTTTTTGTCACATAAATTGCACTGAAAAACATTATCACAGGAAACACTAGGGTGCCCTTACCCCCCACATAAACTATATTTTAGCAAATCACAAGTGCTACTTAGATGCATATGAGCACCACATTTGTAGCAGGTTCTAGGCTGACCCCCATAAAAGCAGACACCCCCATCTTTGCCCAAGAAAAAACTGTTAGGTAGGTGTATCACATCTGAATTAACCTGAAAGAGTTTCACACAAAACTTCCAACCTCCCGTCCATAGCCCCTCCTCATCTACAATTGCTTCGGGGGGGACAAGAGCGTACACCTGTTTTGCAAGCAATGGTAGATGTCACTGATACTGACACTCTCATTTCTAAACATAATAGTGACAGTGCGAACTGCTGGCTCAGTTAGAGGAATAACATAGAAATGAGTCCATAGAGGGGTATTCTTTAATGTGGCATATTTATGCCAAAATCTATCTAAACCACTATTGTTCTTGAAACTGACATCAAAGGTTTCTTCCCCCAAGATATGAATTAAGGCATAAATGTCTGAGGCCTGGAAATGCATGGCACCTTCAATGGGGTCCGAGCCACATAATAACAATCAGGGAATTCAGAAAGGCCTCCCTTATAGTGCAGACGAACTGCGTTACATCTAGGGGCCTGTTCTAGTTTATTTTTAAACAAATCTGACAGGATAGGCCCTCTGCCAGGGGCTGGAGGGGGATCTAAGGGGGGGCGTCAAGGTTGGGGCCACAGTCGAGGGGCCTTCCCCAGGGTCATCCAAAGTAGGTGATACCGGTTGAACTGATCCTAAAAAGAGTGAGGGTGCACTGGGAACAGAATCAGAAGTCTGCCCGTGAACTGAGGTGTGCATAATAGGTTGTGCAGAGGAATGCCTGGTGGGAAGGGAGGGCGATAGGGCAGGAGGTATGTAACAGTGAAGAAGGGAGAGAGGAGATATTAGGCTGGAGAGGAGTGGAGACTACTGGTTCCGGGGATAGGGCACCAACAGTTGTTTCTCCAGCTAATGGCTCCATATTGGAGCTTTGTGTAACAGTAAGTGCAGTATCAACATCATTAGCATCCACAATATCCCCCCAAGCAGCCCCAAAAATAACAGCTTATTAGAAACATCAGAGTCTTTAGCAATGCTAGTGTCTTTTGTAACAGGTACCTCGGTGGAGCTCTTGTCGAGAGGTGCAGGCCTGGTGGGGGAAAATAAGACTCCATGCTTGTCTGCATCCCACATTGGATCTGGAGTCCAGGATCCCGAATCAGTTTTTGTCCATCCCACACGTGTTAGGGCTTCCGTGGCAGTCCAGGCGGGGTCTGAAACATCCGGGGCAGTCTGAAGACCAAAACACGAGTGAATTAAGGAGGCGGTGGTAGAAGGAGCCGGCGCAGCAGTGGATGCTCTCTTCGGGTGTAGTGGATCCAAAAACAACAAGTCATTTTCCCCCAAATGCGACTCTGCAGCCGCGCTGACTCTCCTGAGTCCTATACCGGATGTAGCAGGGGGATCACCAAGTGTTGCACTCTGAAAAGCCGGCACACTGAGTTCCATATCAGTATCCTGCAGTAGAGGCGAAGAAACACTCAAAAGCTCCGCAGACATCATTTTAGAAGGCGCAGTATTTACAGAAGGCTTCTCCACATTGAAAGAGGTGTCCGATGTGTCGCTGAAAGGGTAAGACATCTCTCGGTGCAATAATAGATCAGGGGCTGCCTCAGTCGGCAGTGTAATGGTAGAGGATAGAACCTCACTAGTGCATAGCTGAACACCATCTGAGCTCTCCATAGCTGTGACCAGAGCTCCCCCTACTGACAAGAGATGGGGAATTTCCCCAGTGTCCTGGCCAAATTTCCCTCATTCACTCAAAATACCACCAACAGCTTAATCTGGTTCAAGGTCAGTTGGCATTCATCTGTATTCCCCTTCCCCGGGTCATGCATGAAAACAGGCAGGATTTGTCTAGTGCACTTACCTGGTCAACAAAAACTAAATAAAATTAAAAATTCCAGAGGTGAAGATCATCGTGTCATCAGCGTACATATGGATGGTCGATGAGGAACATACTGAAGGAAGGTAATTCAGGAAGATAAAGAATAGCAGTGGGCCAAGTACAGAGCCTTGGGGCATGCCAGTGGATATAGGCAGTGGCGGGGACATGGAGTCAGCTATTTTAACTGAATATGGTTCTATGGCAGTTGGTGACTGTGATCTCTCTACAACCTAGATGCTCACATGCAAAGTTTGCAATAAAAACTTGACTGAAACTCTGAAAACAAACTTATAGAACATATAAAATGTATTTGAACATTTATTTTTAAACAGAATCATTGCAACCAGAGTAAAACAAAACTAAATTACAGGGTACCCCAATTACTGTATCACATGGTAAAAATATATTGGTGTGATTTAATATTTTAATATGTGAATTTTAAAATATTATACAGTACCTAGAGTGCAAATTATTAAGCAATGAGGCATGGCCAGGGGTTATCTTAATGGTAATGGTCTGTTAATCACCCTCTAGGGGTGTAATGTGGCACAAGGCATAGCCAAGTGCCACATGCCCGTAGAGGGTGATTAACTGGCCATTAACATAACTCCTAGGAGTGCCTTATTGCTATTATAATAAAAATGTTTTTTAAACAGTGTTAAATCTTTTTCAACACATGATTAAGCAATACATGTATGTTATTAAAAGATTAACATAAGGCTGTTAGAATGTTTACAGACAATCAGAAAGCTCAATTTCTCAGACCCTGTTTATACTGAACAGTATTTAGAACTCGATTATTCACTACTCTATTTATTTTTTCTTGCATGACAGTGGGTGAATAAATGACAGAGCATTTAAATAGCTGTTGATCTGGGTTCATTATTCTATAGCTAGAAACAAACACAATTTGTTAGGGGTTGCCAGTATAGTCCAGAGATTAGAGTAACAAGCTGTGAATGAGCTTGATGCAGGCAGACCAGGGTTTAATTCCCACAACCTCCACTTGCATACAATGTGACTCTGAGCAGTCACTTAACCTCCCCAGTGTTCCTGGGTTGCCCCAGAAAACAGACCCCTCTGCCTAGTGGGCCTTACCTGGTTAACAAAGAATAAATAAAAATTCTGGATTTATTTAATATTGATTGGGTGTGACTCATTAAATGGCATCTAGTCAGCACCATGTTTTTAGATTCTGGACGATAGGCAACACATCAGTCAGTTAAGTGATTATTTCAGGAGCACAAGCTTTCCTTCATGTTTGAAACATTTCAAGTGGTAATGTTTTTAAAAATATATGCTGGCTAGTGTATGCTACAGAAAACAATAAAAGATTTATTGTGGTGCACTGGGGATGTATAATAGAACTCCCACAATTTCTTCACAGTTTTTCCAAAAATATACACAATTTTGGGTAACTTTTCACACAGTTTTCCAGTGGCCCTGGTAATGTCTTTTTTAGCCACCAAGAGGAAACATTGTGCCATTTTCAGTGCATCAGTTATCTGTCCTCCTATGGAACACCACTCAGCTCTAAGAGAGACAGTGTAGACGGGTGGTAGAGCACAGAGCTCTGATCTTGAGAGAACAAGTTTTGAATGCCACCACTGCCTCTTAGTCATTGCATGACCTTGGGCAAGACACTTTACCACCCTGTGCTTAAAGTGATTTTCCAGCATCCATGAAAACATTTCAAAGTACAATATTTAGACATGATACAGCTTATATTTCATGAATGTTCTACATTTTTCTCTGTAATTGTTTATTACTGAAGACATGGGCATGAAAACAAAATCTTAGTCACCCCAGGTTTCATCTCATCCTCCTCCTTTTCCCTCATAAGGGTCTTTCCTTTTCCCTCATAAGGGTCTTGTGACATCACAATGTACTGCTGTGAAAATTATTATGATGTCCCAATTACAGCATCATAAGGTAAATTATATTTTTCTGTCATCTGTTTGCACCATTTTTGCACAACTGGCCACATATCACTGTGTTAATCTATGCTCTTGCTAATCTGGCATGTTCACCATGTTTGGTATAGTATCTGTGATGCTGCCTATGTAATCACTATCTTGATGTTCTGTAATTTTGTTATGTCTGTACTCCCCTCTGTACTCCCCAGTCATATCTGAAAATGAGCCTCGGCTCAGTGTGCCTTTCCTGGTTACCAATTTTTGAACAAATAAATAAATAAGTGCATAAATAAATAAACGTTTTTATGAAAAGTAGGAGGAGGAGAGGAAGTTGAGGGGGCTCATGTCCTCCGTAACAAAGAATGAGGGTATCAACAGGACATTAATGAAATATAAGCTCTGTTGTGTCTAAATATTATAGCTTGAAAACGCTTCCTGAAGTCTGGAAAATCACGTAATTAATCTTTGCTGCACGGTTGGAGATGCCATGTTTCAGTTGAGATGGTTCTCTGGTGACTGTTCAGATAGAAGTTAAGGATCCCAATGGCACTTTATGAAAGAGTAAAGGAAGCCGGCCCAGTGGCGCTAGGGCTGAGGCGCTGGTCACCACACTTTGTTCCACACGACGACTGGTGTTCGGGAATGAGCATGGGTTGCTGGGGGTCGGCAGGGGAGGAGAAGGACTGAGCATCCGAAGGACTGCTCTCCTTCTCCGGGAAGGGGGGATAATGGCAGTCAGTGTGTGGTTGCCTCCTGGCGGAGGCTGGGAGACTACACGCTCATTGCACACAGGGGTGGAGCTGAGGGCAGACGTCTGGAGGGAGCGCATGTGAACATGTACGCACCCCCCCCTCCGGTGATGTCACTGCATGCCCTCGGCTCCGAGGGGTGAAAAATGGGCACCCAGTTGAGCGGCTTGATGGCCGTCCGCGAGCTTCGCCCGCTAGCCAGGCACCCAAGCTGGATCCGTGTTCCATGGCAAGTTTGGTGGGCTCTCTGTGGCCCTGCTGTAATGGGTACAACTGCAGGGGCATACGGGTGCCTGATACCGACTGGGTAGAGGCAGATGGCGGCTGGAATCCCCAGACCAGATGCAGGGACAAGAGGGGAGTAGACTGAGGCAGCCAGAAAAAAGTAGAAAAACTAGTAGCTACAAAAAAAAAAAAAAAGAGTAAAGGGATACCCAGGTCTTCTGGCCAACATTTTCCCAATAAATAACATATAGCATAACACATGGGGTGGTGTGTGTGATGAGAATTTTACACACACCTCAGGTGTTGGATGCTACATAAACCCTGACAGTGAAGCTCGAGGTTTTCTTATAAAATTCTCATTAAACACACTACCCCATGTTTTATTTTATATATTTGCTGGGGAGCATTTTTTCACTTTGACAAGTATATAAAACAGAAACACATCACTGTGCAGTCGCAGTTGGGTTCAAGCACGGTCCACAGTCAGGTTCAAGTGGCTGTTGTAACTTTTTTTTCCCTTCTTTTTTGTGAAGTTCTTCCTCCCAAGTACACTTAAAACAGCTAAGCTGAGTTTTTTAATATATACTTATGGCGGAATCCTAGTGCAAAAAGTGGTGACCAATGCAAGGAAGGGAAGACTGCGGTTGTCATATACATAGAACAAGGGAAACCCAGTGTGTGTTCTCCACTATAACCAGCTGGTTATAGCATTGAATTATAACCATGTTTCCCTATGGGAAAAAACATTTACCAGTTATTATACAGGTTATAAAGCAGTGTGTGTGTGTGTTTGTATGCGTTTTGTGGTATTAGGGTGCTTATTAGCTGCTGCATGCCTACCACATACAATGCCTGCATTACCAGACCAGGATATTGGAAGCAGATTTGTGCTCACTAAATGGGTCAGTGTCTCGCAAACCATGTTTAGTGACTACAAAGCAAGGGCCTCACTAAATGTGCCATATTAAAAGGCAGAGTAAGCAAAGCACACAAAGCAAAGACAGAAACAGAGAAGGTGGGACTCATGATGGAAGGGGTGCAGTGCACTGGATGTGGAGCAGCAGTCTTCAGAAGGACGTTCTGGGAACTGTGGTGTTGCCCCATCTGTAGGCACCTTTCTGGGCTGAGGGCAGAGATTGCCGGCCTCCAGGCTGAGCTGGCTAGATTCCAGGGGATCTCCTCCCCCACCCAGGGGCCACAAAGTATACACCCACTTCCTCAAAGAAGAACCAGCAAAAGAAGTGTGTGGACTACACTGGGCTCAGGGAGGTTGAGGCAGGTGGATCAAAAGTGAATCCCCCACCCAGTGCAACTAAAGAAGACCTACACGGGTTTGGAGGAGTGGGAGGATCCCACTGTGACACCCAAAGTCGTGACCTTGGTGGATTAGCAGGTTCTACAGAAGAGAATCCCACAGGCAGGTGTAAGAGGACCCCAAAGGAAGAAGAAGTTTCTCCTAGTGGGGGACTCCATATTCCGGGGAATGGAATTGGGGACAGAAACTGGGGAGGAAAGGAAGATAGGGTGTATACCAGGAAGCACAGCTTGGAGGGACAGGGAGAGGATCCAGGGAATTGCAAAAGCAGTAGCAGGACCACAAAGGAAGAAGCAGCTTTTCCTAGTGGGTGACTCCATAGTCCAGGGAGTGGAATTGGGGACAGAAACGGGAGAGGAAAGGGAGGTAAGGTATATACCAGGAAACACAGCTCGGAGGGACGGGGAGAGGATTCAGGCAATTGCTAAAGCAGTAGCAAGGCAGGGGAAGCTTGATGTCATTGTCTATCTGGGGACAAATGACCTGGCTGGAGACAAGGCAAGGATAGCAAGGGTGCAGTAAGAGTTCAGGAAGTTGGGGAGGGGCATTACACAGGTAGCAAGCTCCATGACCTTCTCACGGAGGCAGTATAATGCAGTGGGTTAAGGCTCTGATCTGCAGATCTGGAGACCTAGGTTTGAATCCCACAGCCACCTAGTTGCATACTGTGTGATCCTGAGCAAGTCACTTAACTTCCTTGTGCTCCCAGGTCACATCTGGAAACAAGCTCCGGCTTAGTGTGCTACTCCTGGTTAAACAATGTTCCCTTCCCTTCCCTTCTCAGGGGTGCTGCCTGTCCACAGCAAGGAGGAGGCTAGGAACCTCTGCACCAAGGAATTCAACACTTGGCTAGACAGCTGGTGCACAGAAAAAGATTTTAGCTTCATTGGGAACTGGGGACCCACCTGGAGGAATGTGACCCTGTACAAAGGGGGTGGCCTACACCTGTCCAGTGAGGGGACTGCTGTCCTCAGTGAACAGTTAAGATGCTTCATTGACAAACATTTAAACTAGCAAGGAAGGGGTGGCAAAAGGATGCAGGGAGAATCAAACTGCCCACCCCCACAGGATAGGGAAGTCAACATGGAAAAACATAATGTTATGGTATCACCAGAGGAAATGGAACCCACAGAAGGGGAACCCATAGAAGGGGAACAGCAGAGGGCAGGAGGAAGGGGGTTGAATACAGGAGGGACAAACAGAGGAGGCAAAAAGACAGCGTGGGGGGTGATAAAAGGACAAATGGCAGGACATGGAAGGCCATGTATACCAATGACCGCAGCCTAGGGAATAAAATCCCAGACCTGGTGGCCTTGATAACGGAGGCTGACCTGGACATTGTAGCTATTATTGAAACGTGGTATACTGGAAACCATGACTGGAATGTAGAGGTACCAGGTTATGCTCTGTTTAGAAGAGACGGGCGAGTAAAAAGGGAGGGGGGTGGCTCTTTATGTCAGGGAAGGTATTAGAGTGACCAAGGTACAGGGAATGCAGGGGGAGCAGAGGTACTTTGGGTCACCCTTGAGATGGGCAAAGGCACTGCTATTCGCACAGCTGTGATATACAGACCTCCAGCACAAGGGGAGGAGGTGGGCAGGGTTCCAGTGGATATCATCCACATGATGGCAGCTAAAGGGGAGGTGCTGCTAGCAGGTGATTTCAATCTGACAGATGTGGATTGGATCATCCCAGCTGCTGCCTTAGCCAGGAGCAGGGACATCATGTACTCTGTACAAGGGGCAGGTATCAGGCAGCTAGTGCTAGAGGCCACCAGGGAGGGTGCAATTTTGGACCTGGTACTCACCAATGGGGACAGAATTGAGGAAGTCAGGGTGGGCGAATACCTGGCATCCAATGATCATCGCACAGTTGGTTCAGCATAAGGACAATGGCAGAGTCAAGCCACACAAAGGCGAGGGTCCTGGATTTCAGGAAGGCAGACTTTACTAAGATAGGGATATGCCTCAAGCATGCCCTGGCAGGGAGGGAGGGACAAAAGGGGGGAGGGTGGAGAAGCAGTGGGCCCATCTGAAAGGAGCCATATTGGAGGCGACAAGTCTTTGCATTAGGCAAGTAACAAGGGCAACAGAAAGCTAATATGGTTCTCAAAGGTAGTTGTTGGGAAGGTAAGGGTGAAAAAGACGTCTTTCAGAAAATACAAGGAAACAGCTGGAGGAGGACAGGGTAGTGTATCTGGATAAACAGAGGGAGGGAGGCAGGGAAAGCAGTCAGGAGCGCAAAGGCACAAACAGAGGAAAAAAATAGCACAGGAGGTAAAGAAAGGAAATAAGACTTTTTATAGGTACATTAGTGAAAGGAGAAAAAACAGGGGTGGGATAGTAAGGCTTAAAGGTGAAGAAGGAAAGTGTGAGGAAGGGGATCTGGAAAAAGCATCAATACTGAACAAATATTTTGTTCTGTATTCACGGAAGAAGAAGATGAGGGACCACAGTTAGGTAAGATGAACAAATATGGGAGGGAGATGGACACCAGTCTATTTACAGAAGAAGGAGTCCTAAAGGAACTCACAAAACTGAAAGTGGTGTTGAACAGGTCAGCCAATGGTTTTGCCAGGATCTCTGCTAGTTCCTTAAGTACCCTAGGGTGAATGCCATCAGAGCCCTTAATCCTTTCAGCACCCTTTCCTCTGTAATCCCTATATCAGTCACCTCCCCCCACCCACTCCTCCTCCCCCAGTTGGTGTCTGCCCCCCTTTCTCCTTTGTGAACACAGAGCAGAAGTAATCATTCAGTACCTCTGCCTGGTCCTCCACCTTTGCTCCCCATCCTTCCTAATCCCCACAATCTGATCCTTGTTTTTCCATCTTTCACTGATATATATGAATAAGTATTTTTCTCCATTCTTAATGCCCTGCGCCAGTCTCAGTTTCCTGGAAGCCTTGGCTGCTTTGACCAGCCTGGTAACCTCCCTGGACTTCTTCATATACACCTCCCTGTTACCCCCCTTCCCATTTTCTTGGGTCTCCAAAATGCCTTTTTTTGGGCACTCACTCCCTCCATGACCTCCTGCATCAGCCAGCTGGTTTTTTTGCCCTTCCCTTTTTACTCCTTGTTCTTCTACATGCCCTAGTAGCCTCCACCAGCCCTTTCTTAATAATATCCTGTTTTTGGCTAACATCCATGCGTGGCTGAATTTCCACCAGATGCCTGGCCAAAATGCCCCCTGAACTTTTAAAGTCCACCCCCTTAAAGTCAATCATTCTGTTACCCATACCCCCAGCTTCCCTGCCCATGTTGAGCGTGAACCATACCATGTGGTGGTCACTCCCTGCCAGAGGGTTCTCCACCAGATCCCTTACAGCCTCCCCATTTGATAGAACCAGGTCTAGAGTCCTATCCGGTCTTGTTGGCTCACTGACCAACTTCACCAGGAAGCTGTCCTGAGATGTTGCTAATAGAACCTGTTCCCTTGCACTCCTGGTGGTTGGGGTGCTCCACTCCACCCCCGGTAGGTTGAAGTTCCCCATCTCCACAGTGTTTTCTTTCCTACAGACCCTCCTGATTTGCTCAGCTAACTCCCTATCCAGATCATTCCCTTGGGCTGGTGGCCTGTACACCACCCCCATCCTCAGTGTCCTACTTTTTGAGTCTTGAAGCTTCATCCATAGGGCTTCTGTTCTGCCTTTCTCCCCCTCCTCCCTTATGCACCTTATCCCCTCCTGTACATATATTACCATGCCCCCCTTTTACCCTTAACCCTATCCTTCCTGAATATCCTATATCCTGGGATTATCAAATCCCAATCCTGGTACTGGGTGCCCATGTTTCTGTGATGGCCGCAATGTCCACCCTCCCTATTGCCAAAAGAGAGCCTATAATTCTGCTGATTTGTTACCAAGGCTTCTTGCATTCAGTGAAACCACCCTCTAACCATTTCCTGCCCCCTACCCTCCCTGAACTAGTCCCCTCCTAATCTCCCCATGCCCCTGCTCCAAGTTCCTCCCTGCTAGCCTGGGGGTAAGCTTGTTTGGCTCCCCATTCTGGGATCCCTGCCTACCATCTGTCCACTCACCACCACCCTACCTAGTTTAAATCTGTCTTCATAGCTCTGTATTCCCCTACCCTCTGCTTTAATGCCCCCTTCCCCTTCCCACTCAAATGTACCCTATTCCCTGCATAAAGTTCATTGTTGTCCCAGATTTTGTCCCAGACCCCCACCAACCTATATCCCCTGGATAGACACCATTCCCTCAGCCATGTGTTGAACTCCCCAATCCTTACTTTCCTCACCGTACTAGCACAGGGTACTGGGAGCACCTCTGAGAAGGCCATTGATTCCCCTAGCTTCCCACACAGCCTGCCTAATTCCTCAAACCTCTCCCTTACTACTTCCACTGTCTCCCCCGCCAGGTCATTCGCACCCACGTGCACCACGATATGTGGTTTCCTCCTACCCTTCCTAACACACTTTAGAAATGACTGCCACACCCTGCCTGCAGTTAAGCCAGGTATGGTCTCCACCCAGATATGACTATGCCATTCCCCCTTGCTGCCCAATCTAATCCCTTTAAATATAGAGTCCCCCAGCACTAATACCCTTCCCCCTCCAATCCTCGTCTCCCCCCACCCTTTTACCTTGGTATCTACTGCCAGAGTCTGCCCCAGCTGAAACCCTGCCCTTCTCTCCTATGGTCCCCCTCTCCACCCCAGAGCTATCCCTGCTCCCCCTTACTGTTCTCTGACTGTCCTCCCCATCTTTCCCCTCCCCCAGTCTCCACCTCCCTCTGCTAAGCCCCTTTCGTTCCCTGCTCTAGCATTGCTCCTCTTGTATTTACCCCTGCACCCTTCATCCATTCTTCCAGCTGTGCCCTTCCCCCTCACCCCTACCACACTGCTCTGCCTCTCACTCCCCGCTCCCTCTGACATTTCTCCCACATCAATGCCATGCAAAAAATATTCTGCCCTAAACTTGGCATACACAGCCTCAACACAGTCTCCCTCTCACTACCTGTCAGCCAGAAGCTCAGCTAAAGGTGTCAAACAGGGTGGTAAGAAAGCAAAGGTAGACACATAGCTGTGCAATGCTGAAGACTTCATGGGGCGGAGGATTTTTTAGGTACATCAAAGGAAAAAAGAAAGAAAAGCGAGGAATTGCCAGATTATCAGATGGAGAGGACAGTAGGGTATGATGAGCAGAAGGCTAATGTTTTAAACAATTACTTCTGCTTGGAATTCATGGTGGAGGACAAAGGGCCTCTACCAGAGAGTGGTGTGAAGGCATCCACAAGTGGACAAAGGAAATGGGGTGGGCAGTGCTCATGATAGACTGGGCAAGGAAGGAGTTTGCAAGCCTCAAGGTACAGTAGCTAAGGCACCGGGACTTTACATCTTACACCCAAGGTGGCTTAGGGAGCTGAGTTCAAAGCTGACTGAGGTGTTCAGATGCTTGTTGGGATATCATGTGGTACTGGGGAACTGGAAATCTGTGGAGGTGGTTTTGCTCCATGGGGGGGGGGGCGGTGAACATGGAAGACCCAGAAAACTACAAACAGGTTAGTCTTTCCTTCTTTGTAGATAAGCTGATGGAGATGCTGGTAAAAGAAAGCATAATGGCCTAGCTAGGGACAACTGGGCTAAAGGACAACACGCAGCACATGTCTGTGGCTGGAAGGTCATGTTAGACCAATCTAATAGTATTTTTTTTTTGACTGGGTCACAAGGGTGGCTGATAGAGGGTAGGCACTAGACTTGCTCTACTTCACTTTCAGCAAAGCCTGTAGCTCTGTGCTACACAGGAAGCTGCTGATGAAGCTGGAATACCTGGGAGTGGGAAGGGAATTGGTCACATGGGTAGAGAACTGGTTGGGTGGGAACAAAGGGTGGTAGTGAATCTGGACAAGTCAGAGGACAGGGTGATCTTGAGTGTGGACCTCATGGGTCAGTCCTAGGACCAGTCCTGTTCAATATGTTCATCAGTGACATGGGGAGGGCATCCAGAGCAAGATGTGTCTCTTCGCCAATTACACAAAAATATGGGATGTGAAGGAGTTAAAGAAGGATCTGGAGAGACCGGAGAGATGGCTGAAAATATGGTAATTGAGATTCAGTGCCAAAAGTGCAAAGTTATGCATATAGGGAAGAGGAACCAATATACAGAGTACTGGATGGGTTGGGGGGAGGGGAGGTTAGCACAACATCTGAGGAAAGTGACCATAGGAGTAATCATTAGTGACTCCCTCAAAAAATCCAGCCAGTGCAACAAACCATAGAACTAGGCAACAAAGATGCTGGGATGCATTGGGAGGGGATTGACAGTTGGAGGAAGGAGCAGATGTTGCCTCTGTATAGGTCATTGGTGAGGCCTCACCTGCTCAGCTCTGGAGTCCTCTCATGTGAAAGGACAAGGATAAGCTAGAGTCTGTGCAGTGAAGGGTCACCAAGATGATACAGGGCTGATCCTGAGCAACAGCTTGAGGCCTCAGCATGTACTAGCTGGAAGCCAGAAGGGAGGGGGGTGACATGAGAGAGACATACAAGTTTCTTCTTGTACTCTCTCAAACTCCTACTAGTAAACTTCTCATTGGTATGCACCACCTTCCTTTTCATCATTGTGGTTTACCTGCCTGAGAATAAACATGAATGTGTTTATTCTCAGGCAGGTATCAGCGTGGCTCAGTTGGTAGCACATCTGCCTCTGGACCAGAAGGTTGTGGGTTCTCGTCCCACACCAGGATTGGACTTGCACCTTAACACTGGCATCCAAGTGCAGTATTAGGGGGGTGCTGTACTGCTGGGGTGTGCTGTCTTTTGGATGAGATGTTTAACCGAGGTCCCTTCTACCCATCCTGGTGTTGTCCTGGTTGGTGTCCAGGTGGAAGTAAAAGAACACAGGACACTCTTTGCAGAGTAGGGGAGTCGGGGACATTCCCGGTGTCTTGGCCAACATTCCCCTTCCCATAAACTGGTTCATGCAATTGCTCAAGCAGTGTGTGGGTGTTGATGTGTGATATGGCTGCCACTTCACATTCAGTCACTTCACTACCAGTCTAGCATTGCTTGTAAAGTGCTTTGGGGATATGCTGTGTATGAAAAGCGTTATATCAATCAAACTTTTATTTATAAAAAGGCGCTTTTCTCAAATCCAAAGCGCCTGCACAGTATCATAAAACAATAAATAAACAGAATTTAAAACTAATATAAATCATTAAAAGCTATACTAAAAAGGTGGGTCTTCAAGGCTCCTTTAAAGCTCAGGACAGTCGGACTATTTCGCACCTGAAGAGGTAGAGAATTCCACAGGGTCGGGGCCATAAAACTAAATGACCTAGCCCCTGAGGTTTTCAAATGGACCCTGGGAATCTCCAGCAATCCCCCATCAGTGGATCGGAGGGGGCGGGAGGGACAGTAGGTGCAAAGGAGCTCTTTCAGGTAAGTAGGTCCCTGGTCATGTAGGGCTTTATAGGTCAGCAAACCGACCTTGAAGGTGATTCACCAAAATACTGGCAGCCAGTGCAGTCCGCGGAGCACAGGCATTATATGGCTGGATCTAGAAGAACCAGTCAACAACCTGGCCGCCGCATTCTGCACTAGCTGCAGACGGCGAAGCTCAACCCCCGATAGCCCTAGGTACAGTGAGTTGCAATAGTCAAGGCGGGAGGTAACAAAGGCGTGATCAATGTTGGAAGATCTTCTGGAGGAACCAGGTGCTTCACCTGGCGATATTCCTCAGATGGAAAAAGAAGTTTTGACCACAGCTGACACCTGAGCTTTAAAGCGTCAAGTGGTCGTCAATTATTACACCAAGATTCCGCACCTGATCTGAGGTCGTCAGCGGAACGCCTGCAAGCCATAAGCCAGAGTGCAATCCAGCTGGCAAACCCGCCTCACAGCGACCTTTGTCCACAACCAACACCTCAGTTTTCTCCGGGTTTAACCTCAACCAACTCCCATTCATCCAATCTTGGATTTCTGCAAGGCAGTTATTAAATACCGACAAGGCAGCATCCTGGCCGCGCACAAAAGACATATACAGCTGGGTGGCATCGGCATAGCAATGAAAACCCAGACTGTATCATCTTATAATCGCTCCCAGCGGCAGCATGTACATCGCGAATAACATAGGCGCTAGAATAGAGCCCTGCGGTACCCCACAAGATAGGGAGACTGATGCCGAGGAAAAAATTCCCAACACCACCCTCTGAGTCCTACCTTCGAGGTAAGATCTAAACCACCTGAGGACCATACCAGATAATCCACAGATGGACCGCAGATGCTCTAACAGCACACCATGATCAACAGTGTCAAATGCTGCAGAGAGATCAAGAAGTACCAAGATAGAACGGGTCCTGCGATCTCTTGCTATTAGGAGGTCATTTAGTACCGAACAAGTGCTGTCTCGGTACTATGCCTTTCCTAAATCAGATTGGAGAGAATCGTAGATATTGTTGTTGGTCAGATGATCCTCCAATTGCACTGTGACCACCTTTCAATAACCTTACCCACAAAGGGTAAGTTAGAGACTGGTCTGTAATTTGCTAGACAATCTGGGTCTAAGGAGGACTTCTTTAAAAGAGGCCTAACTATAGCCTCTTTAAGGGGATCTGGAAAGATCCCCCTCTCCAAAGACTTCCAGACTATCAAAGCCAGGACTAGGCTGATTTTATCCACACAATCCACTAAGAGGCGTGAGGGGCCAGGGTCCAAATCACAGCTGGTTGGTCGCAGCACTCAGATGACCATCACAATATCATCAATTTTGGGGAGGCTGAAGTCAGGCCATGCAAACTGGGTGTTTGACATCTCCGGCCGACCATCACCGCTCCCATTGGAGAGGGAAGAGCAGACGTCCGATCTGATTTTGGCAACCTTATCTGCAAAGAAAAGAGCAACCTCCTCACACTGTTCTGTGGAAAAGGCCCTCCCGGGCTGAAGACAGACTAGATTGCACAGTCTGTCCACAGTCCGAAAGAGCTGGGCTGGTCTATTCTGTGCAGCCGCTATCTCCCAGGACAGGAACTCTGCCTGCTTATGAAAGATTGCGGATTGATAGGCCATATAATGGTCCATCAAACTAAGTCTGTCATCATCCAGACCGGACTTCCGCCAACGCCTCTCCAGCCTTCGTCCAACCCTCCTCAACTCCCTCATGGTCTCATCAAACCATGGAGACCTGGGGCGAAGAGTGGGCGGACGAACACGAACAGGTGCAATAGAATCCTGGGCCCCCGTAACCGCCCTATTATAGGCCTGTACTAGGTCACCTGGATCCAAGCAATCTATCGGAAGGTCCAATAGGTCCAGCACCGCCATCAGGTCATCTGGGGACACACCCCTTAATAGGCAGTACCGGACCATCTCCGAAGGGGCTGACCTAATAGGGGCGGCCTCAAAATTGAACCTGATGGAGTGATGGTCAGACCATCCGAGTGGTTCCACCACCAAATCAGATATCCCCATCCCCAGAAGGAATACCAGATCCAATGAGTGCCCACCAATATGGGTCGAGGAGGAAACTACCTGTGTGAAGCCCAGTGATAACATCAACTGGAGGAAGTTTTGACCAAAATGTGAGTTCATCATCGACCCAGGTATTGAAGTCCCCCAGAACTAACCATCTGGGGGACCCCAATGTCAGGTCGACAATGAAATCTGCTACTTCATGCAGGAAAGCATTCGCGTCACCTAATATACGGTATACGAGAAGTATCCTGCACCCCACACCCTCGCCTAAAACACACTCAAAGGATCTGGTGACTCCCACCGGTACCTCCACCAGGCCCAATTCTGATTTAAAACAGATGGCAATGCCCCCGCCCCTACGATCCTGCCTCGGGCGGTGTATCACCGAGTACCCAGCCAGAACTGCTGCGGCTAATACTGGCCCAGCATTTCCATCCAGCCAGGTCTCGGTGATGCACGCTAGGTCAGCTGACCCAAGATCGGCTATGATAGCCGTCTTGTTTTTAATAGACCTAGCATTGCACAACACCGCTCGAGCAGGATGGGTCTCCGACGATGACCGTGTTACCTGCTGATAACCAGAACCCTTGGGTATGGGCACAAGACAGGGAGAACCCCTCCCCCGTGCCCATTTTGCCCCAGGGCGTCTCCTTGACCTCACAATCCCTATCCGCCCGCTCCTTTCCATCCACCCCCAGGCCCAGCTCCAACCCTCCTCCTCCCCCTCACAATCCCCAGAGCCCTACACCTTCTATAGACTCCTGGCAACAGGGGGGGGACAGGAGAAGGGACGATGATCCCTGAGCCTGGAGGAGGAATAATAGCCGACTGTCCTATTTTCACTCCAACACATAATTAATAACACAACTAATTACAAAAAAACCCCACCGGTTTATATAAATAACAAAATTTTGAAATACAACACTCAAATAACAAAATATAAATATTATAATTAAACAAAACAAAATGATACCTTAACAGAACACTCTAAATAAAACTAAAAACACTATATTCCAATATCAAAGCATAAATACAGCAATTATAAACAAAAAACATTTTCCTAACAATGTGTTAGAGCTTGCACATAAATTTTATCTAAATATAAATGCTGATTCTTCTTCTCTTCTGTACAGCATTGCAATCCCTGGCCTTTTCACACCCTTCCTTCTTATTCATTTTGTCACTTTCCTTATTGTATAGTTTAAATGCAGTGTACTCTGTAATTTTCTATTTTTTACAACCCCACAGTTTCGTTACAATCATCTAGCGCCTTTCAAAGGCTGCTCACTTCCTTTGCTGTCACCTTTGGCACCCCTGTGGCTCACATATTTTATACGCTTTCTGCATTGTGTTTTTTTTTCCTCTGGAATTTATTACTTAAACCTTGCATTTTAATGTTCCTGTACATGCACCTGTTGTTCTCACTGTATCTGTTATTGCTATACCACTCCCTTTTGTAATCCATTTCCCAGTCGCACCTGGAAATAAACTCCAGCTCAGGGTGCCTATCCTGGTCACCAAATATGAAGTTAATTAATCAACAGTCTTGCAAATTATTTGTATTTTTCTGAATACCTTTGTATCTTCATATTCTATGTGCTGCGTCACGTTGTTGCTGTTGTCGTTGTTCTTGTATTTGACTTGTATCCTCCTGGGTCGTGCCTGAAAATAGGCATCTCTATGCGTAGTGCACCCACCCAGTTACCAAAAGCAAATAAATAAATAAAAACCTACTCTTGCAGCTAGCCACCCTCTTCTGATCTCCCCTGCTGATGACTTGCTGTGTATTATTTTTTCCTCTGGCTTATACATTGCATTTCACTTTGTATGTTTAGAATTGAGCTACTATGGCACACAGGTACACTGCCCTTATCTTTTATTTACATACGTTTCTGTGCTGCATTCAACGTTCATTCACCTATGTAGTTTGCACTTTTGGCACTTTGTATTGTTCTCTACTATGGCACTTCCCCCTTGTAATCCCCTCAGCTGGGTCACACATGCAAGCGAGCCTTGACTCTGAGTGCTTTGCCTGGTAAACAAATTAACATAAATAAAAAAAAACATTCTATCAGGACAAGAACAATCCTTTGTGCACTTCGAAAGCAACTAGAAAAGAATGTGTTTATTCTCAGGCAGAACAACCACAATAGTATCTTCTGATCATTTATTAAGATAATCTTTTATGACTATTTCATAATGGCTTGAAATTGTATTTTGAAAGCTATGACATTTATTTTATTTATTTATTTATTACATATTCAGAGAAAACCTTTGAACTTGTAGCTCATTTACAAAGGTTTCACGTTGTGACAAAGCAATTTCAAGACAACAATACTATAAAGACAGAATGACAGAAAATACATTACAGGGAAACAAATTATACAAGGAACAAAACAGCAAATACAGGTGGTATTAAACATTTGCTACTAACTAGACTACATGGATTCAAAGCTGCCTATAAAGTCAGGCTTTGTCTCAGGAGGTTTGAATTGTTAATCATTTATTTATTTATTTATTTGGTTTTTGTTGACCTGAAAAGGAGGACTAGATAATCATAGAAACATACTTTTTTTCAAAATGTAAGCTTAGAGTCAGATCAACATGCATAAAGTCTAACAATACAGTTCTCTCATTTTGCTACATGTCGATAGATGTCAAAAAAAGTTGTTGAAAATGGCAGGACCTTAAAAATGTAGTGAACCATTTGTTTTTTTTTTAATGGCAACATGAAACATTTTGGCCCAGATATTCAAAGTGTTGCACCAGGCACAAAGTGGTTGCACCCATGCTGCTCATATGTTTGCACCAGAATCCCATATTGGGAGGGTATTGTTACATGCAATATTAGCACCAACGCATAGCACAGAGTTAATGTATGCAGCACCCAAACCCAGTGGCAGTAACTTGCATGATGTGCACAGCACAATATTCAGCATGAAAGTGCTGCAAAAATGAGATTGTCCAAGTCACACAGCTCTGTGCAAATACTACCTATGAAAATACTGTCTCAAGCCAGGGCAAACCCTAGAGGGGGAGGGAGACACAGTAGGTCACACACCAAGATTGCTCACGTGGCAGCACACATCGTGTACCTGATGGAGCAGGTCATGGAGGATGAGGAGAAGGCCAATGGCCCAAAGGGCCCAAGCGTAGGTCATGGAGGTGCTATGCTGGAAAAAGACAGTGCGTCGATGAGCCACATTCAAAGTCTTCTTCAGTGATGATTAGGTCATGGGCCAGTACAAGTCAACAGGCCCATGCTCATGCAGCTGTGTGAGCTGCTGCTGCATTACCAGCTCCAGACAGACACCCGGCACAGCAATGTGATGTACGTAGAGCTCAAGGTGATGGCTGCACTGAGCTTCCTGGTCACCGGTACATTCCAGATGCCAGTGGGGGACACCACTGGTATCTCTCAGTCAGCCACCTCATGGCCGTTGGGCCAGCTCCTAGATATCCCGATGGTCTACACTGGGCAGCTCATCGTATTCCACAGCATGCCAGCCAAATGAACAACAACCATGCTGCAGTTCTATCAAGTTGTGCACCTACCAGCTGTACTCGATACCACTGACTGCACCCACGTTGCCATGTGGGTACCCACTGGTGATGGAATGGAGGCCTACATAAATAGAAAGGGATACTACTCCATCAATTGCCAGGTGAAGTGTGAAGCAACACGGTCATCATCAATGTTCTGGCACAGTACCCTGACAGTGCCCATGATGCCTTCATCTAGCACAACTCCATTCTGTGCCAGAGGTTTGAAAGTGGGGAAATCCCTAGTGGCCGTCTTTTTTTAACCCCCCGGATAGCGACTAGTTCCAGTGTACAGGTATCCCGGTGTCACATAGCTCGATGCCACGGATTTATGCAGTTTGTTTTTCCCCCTTAGTCCCAACCCCAGAGGGCACCAGCACGAAGGACATATGTCCAGGCTAGCAATGTGCAGACGCATGCTGCAGCCAAGCGCCTAACTGCGTCCTCCTTTCCTGACCCTGTGAGTTCAAAACCGCTGCCCATGCTTCCACCAGTGGCAGTGCTAGTTTGGGCGCAATAGCAGCCCTTTTTCTCTCCCTCCCAGCATCCTCTGGGATGCTCAATCCTCTTCCCCCAGGTCAGCCCCTGACAACCTAGGATTGTTCCTGAACCTGGGCTAATGGTGTCAGGAGTGGTAGCATTACTTCTGCACCAACAGGCTGGCTCCCATTGGCCATCTCATTAGTGATTACACTCCAAAGCTCTCTCTTCCCTTCCTCATGTTGTAGACAATGATACTAGCCAATGCTCTTTACCTACACCGTGCATATCCCCTGCATCCCTGGCTCCTCACGCCTGTCCTACAGCCCACATTAATTGCAGAGGCCAGATGCAATGCAGCACACAGCTCCACATGCAACATCATTGACAGTGTCTTTGGAATGCTCAAGATACAGTTTGGATGCCTTGATCACTCCAGTGGTGCCCTAGAGTACATCCCTAAGAAGGCTTGTGCCATATTCCTTATCCTCTGTATACTACACAAGATGGCACTCAACCATGGGATATGCAGCCCGGCCCCAGAGCAGCAACCTACAGTGGATTCAGAGCCAGACAGCCAGGGGATACAGAAGTAGCTCAACAGATCCCATGATGTCCAGGAGGGCCCAGGAGTACACAGCCTGCTTCATAACAGATCTCTGCGGACATGGAGGGTGAGTACAGACATACAAGAGACTGTAGTATGTGGAGTCAATGTATAATCACATAACAATATCAGTACATACATAGAAACAATCCAGGCAGGGAGGTATCAAGAGGTGGGTTAACAGAAGTACAGTTCATCCAGATGGCAGGTAGCAAACTGGGGGCACATACATATACAGTTCTTTCTGGTGGGGGGGATCCTAAAGGGTGTAAACATAAATACATTCCAGCAATGCAGGGGTCCGGGGGTTGACAGAAATACATGCCATCCAAGTTGGGGGTAGCAAATGGAGTACACACACATATACTGTTCATTGGGGGGTCAAAGAGGTGTAAACATATACATGCCAGCCAGGTGGGGGGTAAAGGGGGTTTAACACTAATATAGGTCATCCAGGTGGGGGGGAGATGGATGAGACAGGCCACAGGAGCAGCGAGTGGTGCCATATGGGTAATGTGGGGGGACTGAGGGGACACATGTTGGTGAGAGTTGACAGTTTGCATCTTATGTGCATCCCCTATCAACTCCTGGGTATGGACAGTATGTGTGTGTGCCATACTCAGTATGGTTGGTCGGGTCATCATCCACAATATGGGGGATAAGAATGGGGGGTGGTGTTTGCCGCCCCCTGCCACAGCCCTGCAGGGTACTGACTCTGATAGGGACAGGCCGTGTCCTGACGCATGTGGTGTCCTTGGAGTCCTGCATGTGCTGGGCATTTTCATTTCAGCACTGTTGGTGTGGGAATATACCATTGTGTCTGCCATGGGGTGACACTACTCCCAGTAGACAGGCCAGGGCTATGGCCAGCCCTTGTGGTGCCTTCAACCATGGCTGCAGCCTCCAGCACAGTAGCACCCAGGCGATCCATCCTGGTTACAACATCCTGGTGCAGATCACAGATGGCAGCCATGTGCTCTGCATGACTTGCCTCAGCCCCCTCCTTGGTATGCTGCATGTCAAACTGGACACGTAGGTTTCCAGGCAATGCATGACTCAAAACAGCCAGCGGCCTGCTTGACACACATCTGCCCATCTGCAGATACAGTCACAATCAAGGACACAGACAGACAGGGGTTAAAATGGTCAGGGACTTAAGGGGACTCAGGGCCACCACCTCCTACACACATACTGTATGTGAGGGTAACACAACCACTGTCATCATTCCCCATTGTCTGACATAGGAGAGATCCTCCACATAGACACAATACTACCACCACCAATAGATGTAGATGTGAGCTTTCTAGCACCTCAGCTTGTCATCCCACCAGTGACACTTTGGTGAGTCAAGGTCTGTGCAGTCTAGTGCTGTGCATCAACATGAGGCTGGCATGGTGGCCTGTGTCTTGTCTACTGTGCAGTGGCATGCCTTATACTATGCAGTGGTGTGTCCCCTGTGTCATCAACCTGGTGTACCAGCAAGTTGGTGATAATGCTGACAGCCCCATTAGTCAGGCCCATCAGTGTTGGTTGAGTCTGTTGTGCCACATGCTCAAGACTATGTATGCATGTGTGCCTTCCAGAGGTAGGCATGGGCCAGTTAGTACCAGTACACCACCATGTCATGCCATGTGCATCATACAGCAACTGTGGCAGTCCACTTGCAGTAGTACCATCTACTGTGCCATAGGCACTATGTGTCATGCCAGTCTGAATCAATGGATCCGGGATTTATGACATGGTGTCAGTGGATGGTGGGGTCATTGGTGGGGGGGTCATATAGTTTACCATATATGATTGACACTGTTATGCAGAGTCGGTAGTGTCTAACTAACACAATGATATCCAGGGTTTTTTATTATTCTATTGTACATGGGCAGGGCCATGCATACATTTGGACATGACTGGGGCTTTGTTGGGCCAGTGTCCTGCACTGGCTCTGTATAACTGGTGACACTGTACCTAGGGTGGTGATGACATGTTCTGGGTGGGGAGGGTGCCTCCATGCAAGTGTGCATCCCTCACCAGTGCTGAACTGACAAGGTATTGTGCGTATGGTGACCACCTGCGTACAACACCACCTCACTCACATGTTACCCTTGCTGCTGCACATGGTGCTGCATAATGGTGCCGTATATATACAACTGCACTGTGTGTAACACATGTATGCCTGGCCATGACCCTACAGCCAACAGGATGGCTCACAGCTGTCTGTTGCCCTACACATCTGTGTTGGCCTGTGTGCTGCATGGCTGGTGTGAAGGGCACATGGTGTGTGTTCAGCTCCAAGCCCCTCAGGGCATTCCACAGCACACTGTGCCCTGGCTTGGCACTGCTGTTGCTTGTGCTGCAGTTTCACATCTGGCATGCCTGCCTGTGTTAATTGTCACTTGCATGACTGTCTCCTGCTGCACTGCGGTATGGCACACCCACTGGATGTGAAGTCCTCTACTGTGGGGTCCACAGTGCTGTCTCTGGTATGCTACACACATTCCATTGTGACTGTTTGTTTCCCTCCACCTATGTGTGATATGCAGGCCCATGTATTGGCTGGTTGTACTCCTATTCTGCATGTTAAGCCACTCCTGTGTCCCTCGTCCTGTGAGCCCTACTAGCGGAGTTCTGTGTCTTGCTTTCCATAGGTGCACATAGAGCTGCAGGTCACTAACTAGACATCATCAACCGCGACAGCAGGGATGAGCTGCTGCAATGCCAGGTCCATCTCCTTCAACTGTTGGGGAGGAGGGTGGAGAAGAATACAGCAGTGATCAGAGACCTCCTGGCTGCACTACAGAGCCAGTGGCAGCAACCACCACCACTACCATCTGCGAAACCATAATTATGGGCCATTGCTAATGTAGATGGGTGGGTGCCATTTTGTTTTGAAGCCCCCCCCCTTGTGGGCGGTTGCCCTTTTTGTTTTTGATTACCCCCATCTTATTATAAGCGGTTACCATTTTTGTTTTTGAATACCCCCTTCCTCCTTTGTACGGGGGTTGCCCTCTTTTTTGTTGTCCCCCTATTGTGTTTACAGGAGGTGGCCCTTTTTGTTTTTGATTGCCCCCCTTGTTACAGGTGGGTACCCTTTTTGTTTTTGATTGCCCCCCTTGTTACAAGTGGTTGCCCTTTTTGTTTTTGATTAACCCCTTTTAACAGGTGGTGGCCCTCTTTTTTGTTATTCCCCACCTTTATATGGGCAGTTACCCTTTTTGTTTCTGATTACCCCTTTTATGGGTGGTTGCCCTTTTTGTTTTTCATTACCCCCCTTGTTACAGATGGTTGCCCTTTTTGTTGTTGATTACCCCCCTTGTACTGGGCAGTTGCCCTTTTTGTTTTTGATTGCCCCCCTTGTTACAGGTGGGTATCCTTTTTGTTTTTGATTGCCCCTTTGTTACAAGTGGTTTCCCTTTTTGTTTTTGATTAACCCCTTTTTACAGGTGGTGGCCCTCTTTTTTGTTATTCTCCACCTTTATATGGGCAGTTACCCTTTTTTTTTGATTACCCCTTTTATGGGTGGTTGCCCTTTTTGTTTTTTATTACCCCCCCTTGTTACAGATGGTTGCCCTTTTTGTTGTTGATTACCCCCCTTGTACTGGGCAGTTGCCCTTTTTATTTTTGATTACCCCCTCCTTTTTTGTGGGCTGTTGTCCTCTCTTTTGTTGTTCCCCTTTTTATAGTCTGTTGCCCTTTTTGTTTTTGATTACCCCCTTTTTACAGGTGAATGCCCTTTTTCCTTTGTTTCTTGGTCCTCATCCCCCATGTTATTGTTCTTGTTGATGTTTCTGCTGTTGCTGTTATTGTTGTTGCTTTTGTTGTTTTTGCATGGCCTGATTCCACTTTTGTACAGTAAATATTATTTTTGATACCTGTGCTGCTGTGTCATGTGTCTTTTATTTTATTTAGTTTTTGTTTACAGGGTGGGTGCGCTAGCCATAGAGATGACTATTTTCAGGCATAACCCGGGAGACTACAGGGTAGACATTACAGATATAACAAACAGTAGGTTACAGCAAGATACACTAACACAGTGTTGTGAAACATTAAACAATAAGCTAAGCAGCACGGGTAGTGTACGGGGTGTTCCTAGTAGGAGCACAGGAGTTATTACAGTCATAACATGGCAAAATATTCAAGAACAAGAGTACTGCAGTTATAGCCCTGAAAAGACAAATAAAATAAAAGTAAAAATAAAAGAAAAAATAGAAATAAAAGTGTCGTCAATAACTGATAAGTACAGGGGGATAATAGGCAGGTGGTGGAAAGTTGTGACAGTAGAGGTTAGAAAAGGTAGGGATCAGAGACAAGGTCAGGTAGAGGATAGGAACTGGCAAAAAGAGAGAGGGATAGATGCAGGGGGGCTAGTGTCAGGAGAGAAAGCAGTGATAGGCTATATCACAAGGGGAACTTTGGGAAAATCGGTAAGTGCTTCGGGACAGGCAGGGTCATTGGTGCCTTCCTCTCACACCCACAGCCACCCCAGTATTCAGCTCAACTTGGTGTTATAGTCAGAGCCGTGCAAATGCATGGCCCTCTGTGTTTAGCACTGTCCTCAGTACTATATTCAGAACTGCCCTAATGCACTACGCTAAGCCAGTGCATGTCATTTGCTCAACACGCAGTCTGCCCTATATTCATAGGATATAGCACTGGCGCAATGCATCTGAATATATTACAGTAGGGGACCAGCACAGGTGTTAGCACATTCACAGTGCAATTACAGCACTACCATGCTTTTTTGATACCGTGCCCTTTATGTTTTATATTTACTGACCTGTAATCACCTGTAGAACAACTAGCTTCCCCTCCATTCCATCTCAGAGCTATCACTCATGGAGAGGTATTGTGCCTTATGAGGTCTAAATCTTCCTATATGATTGCTGGTTATGATTGCCTTGTACCTAGGTTCCTTAGGATTGCTTCTACTTAGCTTGCTGTCCCCATAATTCAACTATTTAACATGTCCCTCTCCTCTGGGGTAGTGCCCATGCTGTGGAAGGCTGCCAAAGTGGTGCCGATCTACAAAAAAGATGACCCAAAGTGCATGGAAAACTACCGTCCTATTGCAATCCTGTCTATGTTCAATAAATTGTTGGAGAAACTTTTGACCTCTCAGGTAACTGAGCATCTTCAAACAGTCTATTATAACCAGCTCAGCATGGTTTCAGGCAAGCTCATAGCACATCTACTGCAGTGTGACGATAGCCGTTTGCTTGTTATTATTTGTATTATAATTTTGATATAAATATATGTTTTAGACTTCTACTTGGAACACAGGCCAAGCAGCAAAGCATCATGGAACATAGGATTTGAACATAGAAAAAAAAGGGTCTGCCCTTTTCTCTCACCTAGTGGATAAACTAATTAAGAGCTTCCTTTTTTTTTTGTTGTTTAACCAGGAGTAGCACACTAAGCTGAAAGCTTTTTTACAGGTGCGACCTGGGAGCACAGGGAAGTTAAGTGACTTGCTCAGGGTCACACAGTATGCAAGTGGAAGCTGTGGGATTCAAACCCAGGTCTGGTCTGCTGGATGTCACCAGATTTGCAGCTCAGAGCCTTAAACCACTGCACTACACTGCCTTTTGACACCAGGTTGTAACAGGTTATAAAACCAGCCATTACTTTGAACCTAGGAAACCTGTTATAAAATATTGCATTTTACGACATCAGGAGGTAAGCCAACTCTGACAGTTACCTGTGAAATTCTCACAACTAAGAGAAGTGTCTTTCAGGATGTTCTTCTGAAGATCAAAGGGGTAATTCTGACCTGTCATAATTCATGCTCTGTGGCTCACTAATAAGGAAGAATATATATTTTTTTAAGTGGCATGTGTAGCAATGTGCATATGCATGAGACTTCAGTGTGCAGGAATGAGAGTGACTTCACAGCCAGCATCACCACAGACCTGTGACCTCACAAGCTGGGTGGGACCCCCCCCCCCGATATTGTCAAGTTGCTGAGGGAACATTGCATACTTGTGTTTGAACTTTCAAGAGACACTTGTGTTCTGGACTCTTAAGAAGCACTTCTACCAAAATTAGGTAATTTTAGTACCACTGTTTACCAACTGAAACTGGAGTAGGATCAGTTACTCAATATAAGGTGGTTTGTTTATACTTGTTCATTTATTTTTTATAACTGTACCATTAATGTTATATGTTCTGTGTTTTGTATTTTTATGTGCTATTTTTTTTATTTTAGTAAACTTTGTTTTCCTTGAAATTCTGCCTGAGCCACTTTCTCATTTTGAGTGTGAATGCTGGGACAATGTTGATAATTCTGACAGAACTGTTAAAGTGCTTATAGTGTGTCACCATATGTAGCCAGGTAAGAAAATACCTAGGTCTCAAATGAGTCAGAAGGGGACTTGTGAACCAGGTTGTGTGCCCACTGGATTGAGCATTGCACTGCTTTCCCAGAAGAGGGTGTGATATTTGTACCTGTTACCTGGGCATGCTAGCGAAAAAGGGTTCACATTTAACCCCAGGACTCGAGACTGGTAGTTGCTCAGACCCAAAAACAGACAGGAGGGTGTTCCTGTTTGTCTCCTGTTCACATATTGCACTTCGAGGTTGGGCACTGTGGGAACAGAGGGCCTGACCCCCAGAGTGTATTTGTGACACCCTCACCCAGTTTGCCAATGATGTCAAAGTTGCCATGGACAGAGGAATGCTCACAGGGGTTGCCTTTGACCTTGGGGACCACTCCCTACTCATAGCTAAACTGTTTACCCTTGTTTTTTCATCTTTTGCTATTACCTAGTTTTTGCGTTACTTTAGTGAGAGACAGGAATTTGTAAATATTAAGCAAGCCAGATCTGACCTCTCAACCATTAACACTGGTGTTCTGCAAGGATCCATACTTGGCCAATTGCTCTTTATCCTATTTATCAATAATTTGCCTAGATCCACTGCCTCTTGATCCACCCTGCTTTATGCAGATGATATGGTGTTGTACACAAGCTCTAGGAACATGTCTGAAATCAACATGCGGCTTAATGCCGACTTTGGAGGTGTATAGTCATGGCTAATTTAAAATAGGCTTCTACTGAACTCTAACAAAACCCACTCCATGATTTTTGGTTCTGCACCCAGACTTAGGCCATGTTCCCCTGTCTTAACTATTTACTGCTCTGATAACTCTCCCTTTTATTGCAGTTAGTTCTTTAAAATACCTTGGCATCACCCTGGTCCCGGCCCTTGATTTTAATCTGCATGTATCAAAAGCTTGGAACTCTGTTAATTCAAAACTAGGACTCGTTCATAAAGTCAGGCATGCCCTGACTCTGGGTGCCAGGCTGGCTATAGCTCCAGGTTTTTTGTTGCCAAGCCTCAACTATGGTCTGGTACCTTACTCTGAGGCAAACAAATGTAATATATATAAATGGAATACCTGCTACAACAATATCTGTCACTTTGCCCTCTCTATGCCCAGGCTGACTCACCACTTTTCTATCCACTCAAATCTAGGCTGGCTTTCTCCAGCTTCACTTCAATTCTTAATGCTTGGCTGCACCATTGACAGAATCATCAGATCAGGTACACCTGTTGTCCTTGCTGGTATGTTCAGAAAAAATGGATCCGGTCTACCCCGTATGATTGAGAGCACAGGCTTTTTCAGTCTTTACCCCTAATCTCAGGAACTCTCAGACTCATCTAGATTTCAATGAGCTTTGTAAGTTTCTCCTGTCATAATTAGGATCTCCTGTAATGTTTTTTTTTTTTTCAAATTGTTTAACCAGGAGTGACACACTAAGCTGAAAGCTTGTTTACAGGATTGACGTGGGAGCACAAGGAAGTTAAGTGACTTGCTCAAGGTCACACAGTATGCAAGTGGGGGCTGTGGGATTCAAATCCAGGTCTCCAGATCTGCAGCTCAGAGCCTTAAACCACTGTGCTATACTGCCCCCCAACTGATACCTTGTACTGTCACTTATACTGTGTGAAATGCAGGATGTTTCATCTTTGTACTTAAGTCTCTGCACTTCAGCATTATCTGTGCTTTGCTGATACACTGATATATAATGATTGTTCTTTGTACTTGAGTGCCTTTGTACCAATTTTTATTGTTTGTACTTCTCCCGGGCCATGCCTGAAAATAGGCATTGTATTTGTCTAGTGTACCTACCTGGTAAACAAAAACTAAATAAATAAAATGCATAAATATTGATGTATGGTTGTTGTAGTAATATGTTAGCCACGTATAATGTAAGGGAGAACCTTGTTCTATAGGAAATATGGTTACTACAACCGGCTTGTTGTGCTGCAGTGGTGACATCAGATTGCTGTTGTGCTGCACTGGCTACATCATTACAGCAGCACAACAACTCAGAATGTCTGTGCGCATGCGTGATGATGTGGCTGCAGTGGTGAGAGCTGGCGAGGAAGTGACCAGCGCTGATAAGAACCACGCCACAGTAAGTCACAGGGGTACATTTTGGGAACATAGTATAGGTGTAATGGTTGCACATACACGATAAAAGGTTGTGTATGGGCAATCATACATGTACAGGGAAAAGAAACCCTGAAGCCACCTATGGGTTGGGAGGGGAGTTGCTGGCAATCACAAGGGAAGAAAGAGACTTGGGCATCATCATCACCGATGACCTGAAATCATCCAAGCAGACCACTAAAGCTATAAGTAAGGCTAGAGGGATGTTGGGGTGTATTAGTAGGGGTATCACAAATCATAAGAGGGAGGTAATAATCCCTCTTTACAAGACACTGGTTAGGCCCCATCTGGAGTACTACGTGCAGTACTGGAGGCCGCACCTCCACAAGGACATTAACAAAATGGAGGCAGTCCAGAGAAGGGCAACCAAAATGGTGCAGGAACTGCATCAAAAAACATATGAGGACAGATTAATGGAGCTCAATATGAATATCCTAGAGCAAAAGAAGGGAGAGAGGTGATATAATCCAAACATTCAAACATTTTAAGGGCATTAACAAGATGAAAGAATCTAATACATTTCAAAATAAGAAAAATAGCAGGACAAGAGGACACAGCATGAGATTAGAGGGAGGCTGATTAAGGGGTAACGTGAGGAAGTTCTTTTTCACAGAAAGGGTGGTGGATGCATGGAATGACCTACCTCAGGAAGTGGTTGATATGAATACAGTGCAGGCTTCAAACAGGCATGGGATAGGCATAAGGGAGCAACACAGATGAGTATGAATAGATAGGCCATTGACAGAGTAAAGGTCTATGGCACATTCATAAGGTAGAAATAATGGGCAGACTGCATGGGCCTTAGGGTCCTTATCCGCCATTAACATCTATGTTTCTATGTTACAAGGCTATTTTTCAATCTCAGCATTTCCGTGGTGACGAGATCTCTTGAGCTGTGCTCTCGAGGTCTGTTGTTACCATGGAAACCTCTCAATTAGAAAATAACCTTGTTGTGTATGATTGCTCATTCACAATCCTTATATCTACTGACAGTGGCATCATGCCCATAGGGCCTGAGGGGGCACGTGCTCCTCCAATATCATTGATCAAACAGGAAACAATTAAATTTTTTTTTTATTTTATTTTCCACAATCACAATATACAAAACAATGAATGCTTTTTTTAAAGTAGTTGGTGGTGGGGTGGGGTCCATTCTGCTTACTCATCTATGAGTCCAACTTCAAAAAAAAAAGCATGTATGCTAGCTGGCTTGGGTGTAAGAAGTGGCTGGTAGTCCGTACTGACTTCCTACATAGTTTCCACCAATCACTTCTCTTGTTTGTGCTGTCAGTCTATCATGGAACTCATTAGCTTAGTAGCCAATGGCACAGTGACACAGGGACGACGACGTGTCATGCAGCAAATTGTGCATTTTCCAGTGCCATCTCCACTGTGCGCATGAGGCCAAAGTCAGACAGACCGAGGAACAACAACTCGTCCATCGGTTACTTACTCATAGAAAAAAAGTTAATATTTTTTAGGCGGCTGCTGAGACAGACGAAGAGAGAGACCAAGGAAGAATCTCATTCTCAGAGGCAGAGGCAGAGCAAATGAGCTTTAAAGCTGGGCTCCTGCCCCTCCATGAGGGAAGTAAAAACATCCTCTTAAGAAAAACACAGAGGATGGCAGTTGGAGTTTTAAGGGAGTGTTGCTGGCTGCCTGGCCAAGGGAGGTTGTGGGCTGGGTCTGAAAGTATGCTGTCGCTGCTGAAAGAATCTGAAAACCACAGGCCCAGACATTGCAGCAAAGGAGTGCCAGGATCATGGATCAGCAACGGGGCCTGCAGCCCTATGGAGAGGCACAGTAGGAGGTTGAATGAATTTATGAAATAACTAGTAATTTCTTCTGCCTAGACCTTGCTCCGGTGCTCTAATATTGGCACACATAAGCAAAACCCTTGCCACAATGGGTTTGCTGTTCACCATCTAGCTTCTTGCTGTGAGCTCCTAGGCTAGAAACCGTGCTTTTCTTGAGAGTTGGGCCCCGCTATGAAAACTGAGAACCGGGCTTTCAAGGACAAACTAACCAAAATTCTCCAAGCTTTATTTTCCCTGGCCCACATCATGTGCTTATGGTAAGCATTATTCAGCGCTGAAGTGTGTCTACCAATTTGACTAGCCAGCATTGACCCACACTAGAGGAGTTTCTGTGCTTGCTGAGCTGAGGAAAGGTGGTGGCTCCAGCCTGTGCGTGGTCCTGCCATGAAAGTGAAGGGTGCTGGCACTGGGACTCGGAGCAGCTGTGGTTGCTCTTTGCAGGGTGCCGGGCATGTATTGGAGTCAACTTAAAGGGGCAGTGCAACACCCAACTCAGGAAACTTTCACTTTGGTTCAAGTGAGACGTGATTCCTGCTGGTGTATAGATAAGTCCGCCCTGCCTGGAAAAAACAGAGTTGACTTTTGTCCAGAGGTTGGGGGTAGTTATTGACTGGGGTAGGTTATGTCCTCCAATCGCACCCGTGTTGTCAGTCAGTGCTATTTGTGTCATTCATCTGTCTCTGTAGGGTTTGCAAGAAAGGGTCACTCACCTGGGTTTGGGGTTACCACCACAATAATTTGCCAGTAGTGACTATTGTTAGTAATGGTATTAATTTATTTTTAGTAGGCTTGCTCTGTTTTGACAGCCAGCATGATGTTGTGTGCTCTTAAATGGAGTGTAAGTTTTTTGGTTACCCCACAGGCAGTAGGAGTTTTACTAGTATTCTTCATCGGTATGTTTTTTTATGCTTGCTCTGTTTGGAGAACCTGCAGGAAATGGTGTGATCTTGAATGGAGTGTTATTTATTAACTTGGACTGGAGTTGGCGTATTATGATTAATATTTAGTATGGTCTGTTGTTGGGTTGATCTGTTTGGAGAGCCTCTGGGAGGTGGGGTGTCACTAAATGGGTCATTGAATGACTGTGTGTGCCCCCTGCCTGACCAGTTTTAGTTTTGTTGGCAAGACTATTGTAGTCTTGTTTAGAAACATAGAAACATAGAATTTGATGGCAGATAAGGACCGCTTGGCCCACCCAGTCTGCCCATTTCCCTACCTAATGGATAAGCTGCAGATCCTAGTTAACCAGCAGCCTACTTCTTCCTACCCCAACCCCCTAGAATTGCCTTATGACTGTCCCATGCATGCTTGAATTCCACCGCTGTTTTTGACTCCACAACCTCCTCCGGAAGGCCGTTCCATGCATCTACAACCCTCTCTGTGAAAAAAAAGTCCTTAAATTACCTGTGAGCCGCCTCCCCTCTATCTTCAAATTGTGTCCCCTTGTTCTTGCACACCTCTTTTTTTGAAAGATGCTACCCTCTTGGACTTTGTTGATTCCCTTGAGGTACTTGAAAGTTTATATCGTGTCCCCCCTCTCCTTCCTTTCCTCGAGGCTATACATATTAAGCTCCTTAAGTCTCTCTTCATATGTCTTCCGGTGCAGACCCTGCACCATTTAGATCCCTCCTCTGGACAGCTTCCATCCTGTCTATGTCTTTGCAAAGTTGGGTCTCCAGAACTGCATGCAGTACTCAGATGGGGTCTCATCAGCTGTCTGTACAGAGGGATAATAACTTCCTGTTTTCTACTGGTGATGCCTCTCCCTATGCATCCCAGTATCCCCCAACCCTCCTTGCTGCCCTCTCACTTGCTTGCCCACCTTTAGGTCATCTGATATGACTACCCCAGGTCCCTTTCCATTTTGTTGTTAGTATCTCACCCCGTTTGTACTCTTCCCTGGGTTTTGTTTCCAGGTGCATTACCTTGCACTTGTTAGCATTGAATCTAAGCTGCCATACATTTGACCATTCCTCTAACCTTGCCAAGTCCCTTCTCATCCTTTCCACCCCACTTTGTGCATCAACTCTGTTGCAGATCTTTGTGTCATCTGCAAAGAGACATACTTTTCCTTCCAGTCCCTCTACAATGTCGCTTATAAAGACATTGAAGAGGACCGGTCCTAATACTGAACCCTGCGGTACCCCACTAGTAACCCCACTTTCTTCAGAGTGGACTCCATTTACTGTTACTCACTGTGTCCTATTCTCCAGCCAATTCTTTACCCAGGCTATTATCTTGGGACCCACTCCCAGGCTGGCTAACTTGTATATTAATCTTTTGTGTGGGACTGTGTCAAATGCCTTGCTAAAGTCTAGGTAGGCCATGTCCACAGCCCCTCCCTGATCTACTACTTTGGTCACCCTGTCAAAGAAATCTATCAGATTTGTCTGGCATGACCTTCCTGCTGTGAATCCATGCTGCCTTGGGTCCTGTGCCCCTCTGGCCTCTAGATACTCGACAGTTCTTTCCTTCAGAAGTGATTCCATCATTTTCCTATCACTGAGGTTAAACTAACAGGTCTGTAGTTTCCTGCTTCTGCCTTGCTCCCACTTTTGTGAAGGGGAATCTCATCTGCCCTCCTCCAGTCCTCGGGTACCACCCCATCCTCCCATGATTTGTTAAAGAGGGTAGTCAGTGGTGTCACTAGTTCTACCCTTAGTTCTTATAGAATTCTGGGATGAATCCCATCAGGCCCCATTGCTTTGTCCACCTTCAGTTTTAAGAGTTCTTTCAGAACCCTTTCTGTTTGCTCTGTTTGCAGTAGTTTGGAGGGCTTGTTGGTGGGAATGTGGTACTGATGTAATTATTCCCACTCACTTTTTTCTGTCTTGGTTTGCTCATCATGGTCTCTGTCGTGCCTGATCACAGTTTTTCTGGGTTGCTTGTAATTTCATAATAAAAGGAAGGCTCTCTGGAGAAGCTGGCAGTATAGCCTAGAGTTTTGAGTAACGAGCTGTGAATTAGCTTGGTTCAGCAGACCTGGGTTTGATTCCCCAACCTCCACTTGCATACTGTGTGACTCTGAGCAAGTCACTTAACCAGCCTAAAGCTCCCGGGTTGCCCCTGAAAACAGGCAATTGTTCCTAGTGAACCTTACCTGGTTAACAAAATAATAAAAAATGTAACTTTCATTGAAAAAAAAAATGTATCAATGCTCTATCATTATAATGGCATTTAGCATGTTGGGGAACAGCTTCCTGGCATGCTAAAAGTCACCAAAATGCACCATTTGACTTCAATTTTCCAAAATGTTCCCAGGTGAGCATGCCCCCAGAGCCCCCCAGAGAGGTTTGGATTTTGTGGCCCTCCAAAATTTCTGGTTGCATGATGCCCCTTACTGAGCTGACTCCTAGCTTTCATTTAAAAAAAAGAATTAGATCTCTAAACTAACAGTTCTACAGTCATAACAAATTTAAATAAATTACCTTTTTATTTAACTTTGGAACTGTTGGGACTAGAAACTTAATTTTTTTAAATGAAAGTGTGGAGTCCAGCTGTTAAGAAGTAGCTTGGATGATATTGTTTTTGTGTGTTGATACTATCTGAACCTGCTTTTTATGTTGGCTTGCCACAGGCACAAGCCAACATATAGGGAGAGTGCAGATTTGGGGCGCGGCTGCTGTTGGGCGAATGCAGGGCACGCATCAGTAGGTGCGTCCCTCATTCCCCAATTAGCCTGCATGCCGGCGCCACACCATGCATACATAATGGTGCGAGCACATCTAAGCAAAGGTCTGCTGCAATCCGAGCAAAGCTGCGTCATGCACAGCGGACCCTTTGCAGCTGCGTGCTGCCGCCATTATCAGCATAATCGTGACGGCTTCTGACATGTCGACATTGAGGCCAATCCCTGTCGGTAACCCCCTGTTTTACTGTGCCCGTGAAGCCCTCCCGTCGGCATCTACCAATCTGGAATGTCGGGGTGCCCATCCTCGGCTGGCGCCCGCTGTGTTTGTCGCCGACAGAGCCCCTCCCCATCGGCATCACCTCTCCCCAATTGTTGAATGCCGAGGGCCTTAGATACCCTCAGCTCGCGCCCCCACCGCTGTCTTTGTTTGCTGGCCAGTGCCCAATCCCGTCGACATTATTCCCCGTTGTGAGCCGATGAGGGTGCCCAATCCCCGTCAGCTACTGACCCCCAAAAAAACAGTTGGGTGCGCGCGGAGCCCACCCCAGCGTGCCAAATGCCCTGCAACAGGAAAACTGTCCCACAATGGTTTCTTTGTTTTCCCCTGTAAAACTAAAAACCGTCCCTCGTAGTCTCGATGCCCCTTCCCCCCACCATCGCCACCTGCACCTGCTCCCTCACCCCCCATACTTCACTCCAGAGTCCGGTAGCGGCGCTCTTCAGTGGACTGCACTCTTCAAAGCCGACCCGGACTGAGGAAATGCCGTAAGCTGTATAATGGAGTGAATAGGGTTTTTCAACTTTGCTGCATATCTCAGGCATTTCTTGGAATTTTGGCACCAAATTTTCAACATGGAGTTTTGGGCCCCTTCTCATGATTCTGTCACTGTCATGGCGTTAAGCGGCTTGAAGGTGATTTCGCGATCACTGGCGAAATCACCTTTGGAAACCATTAACAAAATGACAGTGGCGTATCATGAGTGCCCTCTTAAAAAGCCTAAGTTCCAAATTTGGTGGAAAAATCCAACAAATCTGTTTTACTAGCGGCGTAGTTGTTACGCAGGCTTGTAACTTCGCCAAGATTGACAATATTTTACCGCCGGATTTTCAGCATTCTTCATTTTGTACACCTCCTTGTGAACAGTACAGCTGTCATTTTCCACATCCTGCCCGAAATGTGTTTCCGCACTTCTGGCGCACAATAGCGTAGTCACTATGGGAAATCAGTGTTTGGGCCAGATTATGAAAAAGACAGTGACACAGTTCATGAGCAGAGGACCTAAAATGCCTATGTTTAAAATTTGGTGATGATACTCCATAAAATAACTGTATTCTGACGTGCGTTGGCAGATTACTGCATGCGCTTTCGTACGTCGTACATTGTGATATTTTCAGTCTGGATTTTCACCATTGCCATTTTTCCACACCTCTTGATGAACAGTACTGCTGTCATTTCACATATCCTGCCCAAAATGTGTTTCGCACTTCGGCGCCAGAATAGCGTGTTGCTGTCTGAAATCACTTCTTGGGACACTTTGAGGAAATAACAGTGACACTGTACATGAGCAGAGGTGCTAAAATGCCTATGTTGAAAATTTGGTGCCGAACGCCCATAAAATGGCAGTGTTGCAAGCGTGCATTGCATATTTCCCACGTACCTTAGTAGCTTCGCAAATCTGGTATATTTACATGCCACATTTTCAACACTGGCATTTTTTTACACCTCCTTATGAACTGTGCAGCTGTCATTTTTCACATCATGCCTGACATGTTTTCCCGTACTGCACTACCAAACATCCAAAGGGACACCCTAATGCTTGTCACTGTCTGCAGGGTGGGGGTGGGTTGGCATCAGTTCAATACTTCACTGCCATTCCTATGATGCATCTGTCTAACTCCTGCACTACCAATGCCAATGCCAGCAAGCCAACATTCGGCATTGACAAATGCTTGTTAGTATAGTATCGATACATGTCTTTTAGTTGTGACACAGCCAAAGAACAGCAAATACATAGTGTCAGTGTTATTTTTTTGTAATTATATATGGTATTAATGCTGTGTTTTTTTTTTTTAATCAATACATAAAATTATGATACTTTAAAAAACAATAAAACATGGACACAGTATAGCACAGTGGATTAAGGCTCTGAGTTGCAGATCTGGAGACATATAGCACACCAGACCTGGGTTTGAATCCCACAGGTTCCATTTGCATATTATGTGACCCTAAGCAAGTCACTTAACTTCTCTGTGCTCCCAGGTCGCACCTGTAGTGTGTTGCTCCTGGTTAAAACAACTGAAAATACTTCTCAATTTTTTTTTATAAATCTTATTATTACACATTTAATTAGTAACTGTATAGTTTTAAACTTAATTTTCATTTATCTTATGACCTTAATCATGTTGCAAACATTTCAGTCTCCCCTAGCAGTACAACATCTTCCTCATTTTTGCAGGTACTGCCAGCAAAAGTGTTAGAAGATAATAAATGAACACTTAACCTTTCTGTGACCCCTTCCAAAAATCTTTCTTTTTCAGTTGGCAAGAATAGCAAAGGAGTAGCCCCAGGCTAGTGGATAGCATGAGGTCAAAGGCACAACTGGGCAAATAGAAAAACCTAGCATTTTTAGTCTCCACAGACACCCATACACAAATAACAGTGTTGGGCATATCACCAAATAGCTCCCAATGCCATTTTGTACCCTACACGGGCACTTTCTCAACAGAGACTGCAACAGCTATGTACACATTCTGTCCCAGTGTGGTCTAGTGGCTAGAGAGCAGGGAGACTGTCGGTTCAATTCCACTATAGCCAAATACTCACTGTGAGACCTGGGGCAAATCACCTCAGTGCTTCTGCCAACCCACTGCAGAAATGGTTAAAGGCAAGACCCCCTGTAAACATATGTTGCAGCTCAACTGGATATCCTACCTAAAAACTATTTCATTCTTAATCCGATAACAATGACGTCAAAGTAAATAATAGGTACAATAATGGTCAAATGCTCCTACTTGCTATGTACTTTCTCTGTGTATGAAATGCTCTACTGTGTAACTAACTCCGGGTCGCCCCTGAGAAAGGGACCTCCGGGGCTCAGCGGGCTTACTCGGATATCAAAATTGGATAAATAATTTTTTTCCCATAGGATATCCAGTTGAGATACTCAGACCCACCTCTGTTTCTGAATCTTTTTTTTTGTGTGTGTGTGTGTGCGCGCTAACAATTCCCACGTTTTGGAGTTGTTAAGATTCCTTTTATTCTGTCATCTCTTTTCCCAAAACCCTACATCGTTTCCCTTTTCGAACCCCCTGAAATGTGGAATACTTTAAAATTGAAAACACACATTCAGGAAATTCCTCAAGAGGCCGGGGTGAAAGGTGACCCAGCATTTTTGGGCATTCCTACTTAACTTTTTTAAAGCATTTTTCGTTTTTTTTTTTTTTTTTTTTTAAACAGTTTACTGTTTCTTCCATCTGTCTCACTGTTCTTGGTAGATCAGTGGCAGCCTGTGTATTTGTGAAGGAAGTGGCGGTGAGGGGGCGCTGGGAATTGCACATCAGGCTGCAACCCCATTCCAGATATCGGGTTGATTAGAAAAGGTAAAGAAAGGAAAAAGTTGCAGAACAAACTTGCTGTTAAAAGACGGGTTGGTGACGTAATTTCCCGGGCCAGCCCTCTTTAACCCCTTACAGGCTTAGAGCACCCGCTGACTTTCAAGTTTGGCATTTACAGGGAAGGCAGGCTGGCAGGCGCAGCGCGGGCTGTATATTGATGTCATATACATTACATTGTAATATATAATTATGTAATCACAGCAGGCATGTTGCAAATATAGATATATCGTATTGACCACCTACCAGGTAAGTGAAGGTGGGGAAGGGATACAGAAATTAAATAGCTGGAATACAAGCAACATATCCCAAAAACGTATCCAGTTATCGGGACTGTGTCCCTCTACGGTTGCGTGTTTAGTTTCCCTCGAGAGGTCTGCCAGCTGCAGGGGGAGTTTGATCCGTTGGTTGCGATGCTATTTTGTTCCTTCTGTAATTGTGTTAATTTCCCTCCCCAATACAAGGACACGTGTGTCTTTGTGAGGGAGAAGCAGCGACCGGACCGGACCGGTAAGTGGAGGGTTATGGTGCATGCTGCTGGTCCCTGGCTCCTGTCCTCCTCTTCAGGGCGAGCTGCACGGACTGTAGTCTGTGTGTGCGGAATCCCGCAGCTGAGATTTGGGGATTAGGGGAGACAGTCAGTGCTCCGTTTGCGAAGTTTAACGTTTGTATGAGTTGTACATCAGTTTTTGTTATTTCTGTGTGTGTTGTGTGTTTTTTTTTTTGCGATTTATTGCGCTTATTCAGTGGATGTGTGACTTGCCTCATTGCGCATTTCTGCAGTGTTTTGGCATTCAGTGTTGTAGTTTGTGGTTTCCGTACTTTTAAACCTCGTCCCTCTCAACACGCTGACGCCAGGAGTAAACCTCATTAACTGGCCTTTTTTTTTTTTTTTTTTCGCTCTCGAGGTTTTAGATGTTATCACACATCTTGGGTGTGTGTTTAAAAAAAAAAATCCATATCAAACACCTACATATGCATTATTCTCTATTTTATTGTCAGACGATTTAATTTAATTGCTCACAGACGGATGTTAACACCCCTCTGTCTGGCACCTTTCTGGTATCCCGTCTATCCTGCTATATGGGGGAGTGGGTTGAGAAGTGTGGGTGGGTGTTTTCCTGTTCGTGTTTTCCATTTTTATTCCTGATTGTTTCCCCCTCCAGGTAAATGAGATCAGAGCCACCACCCAAAAATCTAATCAGGACGAACTACACAAGAAGTGAGCGCCTCTTGTGGCTGTCAGCCGCCCTCTATACTTTCAACAGAGGGGGAGAGGGAGAAAGCAGGAGCGGGAGAGCGGAGTAAGAACACCTTTTCTAAATCCATAGATACCAGAAAACAAAACGGCAAAGTAGGGGTGAGACGTGGAGCTAAAGATCCACCACAGAAGGGACCAGTTCTTCCTGTCCAGGATCTGCCACCAGGGAGCTGCTGCTGGACAGAGGATTACTTTGGAGAGTGAGGACTACCGTATTTGGGTCAAGAACATTGGAACTTATTACACAATTTTTTTTTTTTAAATCAAGTTTTAAATCTGCACTCTTTGCAACAGTGGATTTTTTGGGAAGTGGTAACCCCTGTGAGGAGAGAAGAAAATCCTGGATTAAAACTAGGTAATTGAAGGTCACCGTAGTGTCTAGCGGTTGGAAAGGTGTGGAACAGATAAGGTAAGTGTTGCGGTGTTTCTTTGTGTTTTGGAAGTGTTGTAAAGTTCATATCTCATGTTTTGTCGGGGGGCTGGGGCATCGGGATCAGGAGTGCAACAGGTGTTGCAGTCTCAGGAGATTCTGCTTGTTTACCCATAAAGGTAGACCTGGTCTTGTAACCCATACCGCAGCTGCATTATGGGAAGAACACGGTGTACAGTGCTGTTAAAGATTTAGTCTAGTGACCAAAAAAAATTGTCTTGGTCAGCCAAGCGCCCTGTGTAAAGACCCCCCCCCATATATATGTGTGTGTGTGTGTGTGTGTGTGTGTGTGTGTGTATATATATATGTATATGTATATGTGTATATATAGGGGATACATGATGGGCACGAGTGTGATATGGAATATATTTTCACTCCTCTAGAGTGACGTCTGAATACTCATGAGTGGCGAAGCCACGAGTGAAGTTTCAGAGGTCACTGTACAGGACTGAACATATTTCCCATATCACAAGAGTGTACATCATGTATCCTATTTATACAATGGGGGCCTCATTGTTGCAAAGTGTACAATTTGCGATGGCTTTGCACGGTTTAGCGTGGGTTTTGGGGATGTAATAAATGGCATTTATTTTAACTCTGCTGATGTCATCAGTATTTTTTTCACTGCAGT